>CM022298.1:43885383-43943908 GCA_011799875.1 Thinopyrum elongatum | reverse complement strand
GTAGTCAATGGTGTCTTCGGGCTCCGGAGCTGCGTCGGTCTCCGGGACGACGTCGGTGTCGGGGGTCTATGAGAGAGAAGAGGGGGAGAGGAAACAGTATAAATACAACGCAAATCATGAGCAACGCAAAGTACGGCATGACAATATGCAGTGCCGGGTGTGTTCTAACGTGTGGTTGCACGTCACCGAGAAGGAGAATCCATCCGGGAATGTTTTCCCGGTTCCGGACATTTGTTAGACAGATGACCGGAGGGAACGGTTACATGTTCGGATAGTTAGGATGCGTGACGGACGACGGAGCGCGTATTCGAATTCGTCTCGTCGTTCTGAGCAACTCTCATGTACAAAGTTTGTCCATTGGAGTTACGGATTAAAAGATATGATTTTCTAAAGTTTTTATTGATTTCTGAATTTATTTAATTATTTAAATCAAACATTATCCGAAACAGTGTCTTGCTGACGTCAGCATGACGTCAGGACCGTGGGTCCCACCTGTCATACTCACATTAGGCTAATAGGGTTAACTAATTAATTTACTGTTTATTAACACTAACTACTTAATTAGTTAACCTAATCAGGATTAATTAACTTAATTAATTAACTAATTAATTATTTTTATTTATTTTAATTTTTAATTTTCAAAAAAAAAAGTTTCGGGGTGGGGCCCTGGGGTCAGTGGCCCAGGGGCGGACATGTCCGCGGCCGCACGTCTGGGCGCCGGACATGTCTGGTGTCCAGAGGGAGTGCACGCGCGGCCGCGCGGCCGAGGGGGGTGGGGCGCGGGCGCGGGGCCAGGCCACGCAGCGGCGCCGCGTCGGGCAAACGCGAGCGGCGCTGGGCGCGGCGACCGTAGGGGGGGGGGGGGGTTCCATCTTCAGACAGCGAGAAATCCCTGTACTTTACTAGGTGAAGGTCTTTCTTCATCAGATCAACTTCAGCATCTTTAGCTTGCGCATTCTTAACAGCTTTCTCAAGATCTGGTTGTATCACAAGGTTATTAAGAGAACCCTGTGGAACAATACGCAGATTTAGCTTGCACAGTTGTTCAAAAAGTCGAGGTTGAGCTCGCCTAACCATGAGGTTGTCGCAATAGGACTTGCGGCTTAAGGCATCAGCCATCACGTTAGCCTTGCCAGGGGTATAGGATATACCCAAATCATAGTCCGCAATGGCCTCCATCCATCTTTGCTGACGGAGGTTTAGAGATGGCTGAGTGAACAAGTACTTCAGACTTTTATGATCCGTGTATATCTCGCAACGATTACCGAGGAGGTAATGTCGCCATAACTGTAGTGCATAGATGACAGCAGCTAGTTCTAGATCATGTACCGGATAATTCTCTTCATGTGGGCGCAACTGACGAGAGCCATAAGCAATTACTTTACGCTCTTGCATTAGGACACAGCCTAATCCTTCACGGGATGCGTCACAATAGATCACAAAGTCTTTGCGGGTATCTGGAGGAGATAGTACTGGGGCAGATGTTAGCTTGTCTTTGAGTGCTTGAAAACTTTCCTGACAATTGTCTGTCCATTCGAACTTAACACCCTTGTGAAGCAGATCAGTCAAAGGCTTAGCAATCTTGGAAAAGTTCTCGACAAATCGACGGCAATAGCTTGCAAGGCCGAGAAAACTTCTCACTTGCTTGACATTCTTCGGAGGAGTCCAGTCCAGAATAGCCTGAACTCGTTCTGGGTTAACGGCAATGCCATCTTTGGAAATCACATGACCAAGATATGTCACTTCAGATAACCAGAACTCGCATTTGGAGTATTTAGCATACAACTGGTGTTCTCGGAGCCTTTCCAGTACAAGACGGAGGTGTTCAGCATGTTCTTCCTTATTCTTCGAATATACCAGAATATCATCCAGATATACCACAAAAAATTTGTCGAGGTAATCCATGAAGATGTAATTCATCAGACGGGAGAATGTGGCTGGAGCATTTGTTAAGCCAAACGACATGACCGTGTACTCGTAGGAGCCATAACGAGTAACAAACGCAGTCTTCGGAATATCCTCTTCGCGAACACGGATCTGATGGTAACCCAACCTCAAATCAAGCTTAGAGAATACTGAGGAACCGGCAAGCTAATCATACAAATCATTGATCCGAGGAAGCGGATATTTGTTCTGGATGGTGGCTTGGTTAATGGGTCGATAATCCTGAACCAATCGGTTAGTTCCATCCTTCTTCTTAACGAAGAGTGAAGGTGCTCCCCAAGCAGAGGAACTGGGGCGGATGAAACCTTTCTTGAGTGACATGTCGATTTCTTCCTTAAGTTCGAGAAGATGATGCGGAGGCATCTTATAAGGGCGCTTCGCAATAGGGGTAGTGCCAGGTTTCAAGTCGATGACGAACTCAACAGCTCTAGCAGGGGGTATTCCTGGAAGTTCTTCTGGAAAGACATCTTGAAAATCACGAACAACTGGAACGTTCTCGATGCCTTCAAGAGGTGAAGCATTCAATGCATTCATAACATATATCTGAGCTTCGGCGTCCTGCACTGTACGAGCTGAGTATCTGACAGTCTGACCGGAAGGGTGTGTGAGGCGGACTGTTTCAGTGGCACAGTCAATCAAAGCTTTATGAGGCTTCAACCAGTCCATATCGAGAATGATGTCTATGTCGGAAGGTCCAAGAGCAATAAGGGAAGCAGAGAACATCAACCCTTCAATTCTGATCTCATTGTTGTGACTTACCATTTTGGTTTGCCACCTGGAACGGGGAGTGATGATTTCTAAAGGAGTGGGTAATGAGCTCATAGCTAACCCATGCATTTGTGCAAATTGCTGGGACACGAAGGAATGTGAAGCACCTGAATCAAACAGAACAGAAGCTGGCACTGAATTCACAGAGAGTGTTCCCATCACGATAGTCGGTTCCTTCTGAGCCTTTTCAGCATTGATGTGATTAGCATGGCCAAGTACAACAGCAGACGGTATGATATTTCGGTTTCTGAATCGGCGGTTTCGACAATTCCTCTTACGTCCATTAGGAGGACGTGGTGCATCCTGAGGAAAAGCCATAGCATCAGGCGGTCCATCATGAACCGTAAGCTGTCTCGGCGGTGAAGGCAGACGAGGTGCAACATAAGACGGTCTTGGTGTTGGAGCAGGTCGGTGATGAACATTGTGAGGGATCCACACTCGACGCTTCTGAACAGGCTGACCCGAGGATGAGCCTGCTTCATGAGTGCGCTTGAGCGACTCCTGGTACTCAGTCAGAGCTGTTTCAACTTGGAAAGATTTGCTGACAAGCGTTGCGAATTCTGTGCAATCATGGACAGCAAGTGCAAGTTTTATATCCGTACGAAGTCCTTCACGGAATTTTTCCTGCTTGCGAGTGTCAGTGTCGACGTCATCCGCAGCATAGCGGGATAATTCAAGGAATTTCCTCTGATATTCATCCACAGTCATTGTGCCCTGTGAGAGTTTACGGAACTCCTGCTTCTTCTGGTCCATCAGACCTTGAGGAATGTAACGTGCATGAAAAGCTGACTGAAATTCCTGCCAAGTGGTTACAGTCTCTGCAGGCAACATAGCCTTGTGGCTTTCCCACCATTGAGCAGCTGGACCCTTTAAGTGGAATGTCGCAAAGGTGACGTGACTGTCAGGAGCAACATTAGCTGATTCCATCTCAAACAGGATGTCACGAAGCCAATCATCAGCATCCATAGGATTGGTGGAGTTGCGGAAAACGGACGGATTGAGGCGCACAAATTCTGCCAGAGTTATTGGAGCATTCTGTTGCTGAGCATTCTGATTTGGGAACTGAGCCAATAGTCCGGTCATAAACTGCTGCATCATTGCGGCCATATAGGGTGGAGGTGGAGGATCGTCAGCCATCCTGCCAAATCAACAGGGGCAGTTTAGCAAGAAAAACTGCATGTGTATGGAATGATTCATGAAGTATCACGCACAACAGAAGGAAGCGCAATAGATACTTCATCATATTCGCACCAGACATTCAAATCCACACATAGCCTCGGTTAGAATCCGGCATTACGACAGTAGAAAAGGGAGGGCTAGACATCTAGGCGGCGCGCAGGCACGCGTAGGGAAGTACAACAACGAGACATAGCAAAGGCTACATCAACGTCGGAGAAAACTATTGGAGCGAGGAATCTGCAAGTGAACCCAGGGTGCCCTCGATAAAAGGATCCTGTAAGCAGAACCTGGCCCACAATTTAGAAAGGGGGGATATTTTCAGAACTCCGGGTGGATGTGAGCACGAGAACCTAATGTTGGAGTTAGTAAATTTTAACCCGAATAGGAGAGAGATCAGAGTCCCGAGTATTGACGAGGAATAAAAGATCCTAATACCACCAATTGGCGACGTGGGCCCGTAAGCCACACAGCCAAGTTAGTAAAACAGTTTTGGACCACTAGACTCAATTCGGCCAAGGAGTTGGAAAGGGGATTCCTACAGGCAGTCGGCTCTGATACCAACTTGTGACGCCCACCCCCCCATCGTGCACTAATCATACACGCAAATGCACACGATCAAACCTAAGGACTCACGGAAGATATCACAACACAACTCTAAAACTATAAAGTCATACAAGCTTTATATTACAAGCCAGGGGCCTCGAGGGCTCGAATACATAAGCTTGCGAACAAGCGTCAGCGAAGCATCAGATATTGAGTACAGATATGAAATAGAAACAGAAAGGCCTTTAGAAAGGCGGGCAAAATAAAACACTACAATCGAAAGGCGAAGGCCTCCTGCCTGGGACCCTCCGATCCTACTCCTGGTCGTCAGTCAACTCGTAGTAGTATCCATCCTCTGGGTAGTAGTATAGCGATCGTCGGGCATCTGTCTCAGGGGGCTCCGTCCTCTGGTCACGTCAAACTGATATGGGGAGAAAAGGAAACAAAGCAAACCGTGAGTACTCAGAAGTACTCAGCAAGCAAGGATCTCCACTACATATGCAACATTATCAAGGGGAGGCTGTATATGTGGACTGGGCTGCAGAAATGCCAGAATAGAGAGAAGGCCTAGTCCTATCGAAGACTAGCATCTTCAGCGGTCTTGCAGCAGTAAAGAGAGTAGAACAATACCATATAATGTAGCAGTAATAATATCAACCTCACCCAGAGATCCTTCTCGTCCACTCCCTGCGAGAAAGCAATCCCAGAGCCATAAAGTCATCAAACCTCGTCCTGAGATCCTTTCTCGACTCCCTGTGAGAAAGCGATCCCAGAGCCAATACAGTCATCAACCTGTTAACGTCTCAAGGATCCAGTTCTAGTTGTATCGATCGGGATACAACTCCGAGTGTCCTTTACCGTAGGACCGGCTATCGATAGAAAGTGTTCTTCCTGTCAGGAGTGCACCAACTTACCCAACACGCTCGATTACTTCGGCCGGACACACTTTCCTGGGTCATGCCCGGCCTCGGCCAAACGACACATCGCAACCCTACACTACAAGCTCAGCAGAGGGGTCCCCGCCGGTCTACATCCTAAGCGCAAGGGGGTCTTGGCCATCGCCCCTCGCCCTCCGGGTCGTTGTAGCAGGGTGGATACCACGCCAACGGCACGATCCGACCCGGCCACAATGCTGAACTGGACGTCTACAAAGCTTTCGGCTGATGCTACGATGCGAACGCCCATACTATGCCCAGTGATGGTTAGTGCATCAGACCAGAGGCCTCCTCGGATCAAATATCCAAATCGTTAGGACTAGGGGCTTGCGGTAACGAGCAGGAACTCACAAGATGTGACCCGCCCCCCCCTGACCTCCCACTTGCTGCAAGGGTTAAGAATGCCCCGGCGCCTCGTATTCCCCACTCGGCACCACACTGGCAACCCGCCTTCACATCACACGCGGGTACCCCTCAGGGTCGACCCGCCTTTCCAAGTAACATTGTAAGTCCAAGTATCCGTGTGTCCATAACATCAGGAATCCGAGGTATCACCCTCGTTTGATTTCCCACTCGATGTATCCGTCAGGTGAACTCGAGGAATCACCCTCGATGGGTTCACACTTGAGGTGTTGTACGACACGTCGTTACCGGAAGTAGAAGATCACCCTATGACCCACGACCGAGCTACTCTACAAGTTAACATCAGAAGTGCTACATGAGGTTTCACCCCTCGACCCTCGATATAACGCTGCAGTGCGTTACAACTAAGGGGGGTGATGTGCGGTGTCGGTCCTGGTCTTCATCCCATTGATCGGTGTCTTCTGACGATCCAGCCGGCAGTCGGGATAAGTGGGGTCACTGATAGGTCTCTACCCAGCCTAGACTAAACAGTTTGATATGCAGTAATTATCAACAGCAGGTTACAATAAACAGGCTATGCATCAGAATAGGTAAAGCATTAGCAGCAGCAGCAATTCTAATGCAAGCATGGGAAATTAGAATGGGCGATATCGGGATGATCAAAGGGGGGGGGGGGCTTGCCTGGTTGCTCGGGCCAAGCGAGTTCGTTAATGTCTTCGCTCCGGAGCTGCGGCTCGGTCTCGGGACGACGTCGGTGTCGGGGTCTACGAGAGAGAAGAGGGGAGGAAACAGTATAAATACACAGCAAATCATGAGCAACGCAAAGTACGGCATGACAATATGCAGTGCCGGGTGTGTTCTAAACGTGTGGTTGCACGTCACCGAGGAAGGAGGAATCCATCCGGGAATGTTTTCCCGGTTCCGGACATTTGTCAGACAGATGACCGGAGGGGAACGGTTGCACGTTCGGATAGTTGGCGCGTGGACACGACGAACGGAGCGCGTATTCGAATTCGTCTCGTCGTTCTGAGCAACTCTCATGTCACAAAGTTTTTCCATTGGAGTTACGGATTAAAAGATATGATTTTCTAAAGTTTTTATTGATTTCTTCTGGAATTTTTTATTTATTTAAATCAACATTATCCGAAACAGTGTCTTGCTGACGTCAGCATGACGTCAGGACCAGTGGGTCCCACCTGTCATACTCACATTAGGCTAATTAGGGTTAACTAATTAATTTACTGTTTAATTACACTAACTACTTAATTAGATTAACCAATCAGAATTAATTAACTTAATTATATAACTAATTAATTATTTTTATTATTTTAATTTTTAATTTTTCAAAAAAAAAACGTTGGGATGGGGCCCTGGGGTCAGTGGCCCAGCGGACATGTCCGCGGCGCGCACGTCGGCCGTTTTCCGAGTGCACCGCGCGCGCGCGGAGGGGGCCCCCCCCCCCCCGCACCCCGGGCGCGGTCCGGTGGCGGCGCATCGGGAGGGATGGCGGAGCAGCGGGCAGCGGACGACGGCGGGCGTGCGGGGGGCCTCGAGCCCCGCTCCCCGCGACCGCACGCCGGAGATGTGCCTGTGTGCGTCGCGGTAGACAGGCAACGGGCGCGCGGCGCGAACGCGCAACGCCGACGCGGCGGTGGAGGCACGGGAGTGGGGGGGAAGGCGGCGGCGCCGGCCGGTCGGTGGTCGAAGGACAGAGAGGGGGGCGAAGGGGTTCGGGTCTCACCCCCGTGGCAGGGATCAGGCGGCGAGGCGCGAGGAGCCGGTCGGGAGGAGCGAGGACGACGCGGCGAGTTCGAGCGGAGGCGACGCGGTTCGGGCACGAGGGCGTGCCGCGCTCGGGCGCCGGCGGCGCCGAGGGAAGAGAGGAGGCAGGGGGGGGAAATGGGGGAACGGGTGTGGGTTAGGGTTCGGTTGTGCCGGGGGGGGGGGGGTTATACGACTGGGCCGGCCTGGCGGCCCGATGGCTTGCTGGCCGAGGCCCAGTGGGGGGGGAGGGGATTCCTTTCCTCTTCTTTCTTTTTCTTTTTCTTAATCTATATTCTGTATTAGTAAATTGTTAGGCCTCAAATTGAATTTTGTAAAACATAGGAACTGTTCCAATAAATACTAGGCATCCTCTACCACTGTCAAAAACTAGTTTGGAGTTAAAGGGATCTCACACAATTTTTATAATAATTAAAATGCATTAATCCTAGCTATTTTGACAATGTTAGAGCCACCTAATTATTTTATTTATTGTTGGTTTCAATTTTAGAATAGTCTCTGTAATATTTTCCATTTAATGAACAATTTAGTTTTTATGTTGGACAACTTTTATTTTCCACTTTCATTTAAATTTGAATTTGAGGTTAGGAGTTGAAATGCAATATGATGTTAATGATGATCATGCACTGTTAATCATGCTGACTTGGCATTATCAAAATGGAATTACTGTGGCTAACCACTGGGGGTGTTACACCTGCATCCTGGCCCAACATGCTAGTTGGGTTTCTAGTCGTATGCAGGCCGTGGTGGCCCGGTAGGCGGCATTTTTTTAATTTTTTTCTGTACTTTTTTTTGTTTTATGCTTTACTTAATTTTTTAGAGTTTTTGAGTGACTCATTTTGCTTTAGGTAATTTTTAGGTTATTTTAAATGTCTGTTTTAATCAAAAACAGATTTTGTTATTTTAGTTTGCTATTAAAGTTTCTAACAAAAAAATTATTTATGAAAATTCTTTTTGCTATTAATGTTTTGAACAAAAAATACTTTGATAATTTAAGTTGCATAAATTTTATAAGAAATTAGTTTCAAAAATACTAGAGGTTTATAAAATCTTTTTAGTTGATTCATTTTGCTATTAGAGTTTTATAAAAGCTTTTTAGTTGATTCTTTTTGTAATTGAAGAGCATTATAGTTTTGTTTTAGTTGATCATAACAGAATATTTTAATTGATTATTTTTAGTTCATTTCTTTTTGCTATTCAAAGCCACATCATCAATTTTCAACCCTTTCTGACTTCATTTGGTATTTTTCATGCAATTACTGATTTTTTGAGCTAAATGACCCTGAAATTGAAAAGCACTACAAATGAACTCTAAAAAGGTTGAAAGTTGGCATGGTATCATCATTTCACCCACATAGCATGTGCTAAAAAGTTGAGAGGGTTATGGCAAAAGCTGGATGCACTTCATGTACAAAATGGACAATCTCTTTCGAAGTATCAGGGTTTCAGACGAAAACTCATCTGTTACAAAGGGATTTCATTTTTTTGAACTTATTTGAACTCCAGACTTTTTGTGTGTTCAAAATGCACGATTCAAAGCCACATCATCAATTTTCAACCCTTTCTGACTTCATTTGTTATTTTTCATGCATTTACTGATTTTTTTTGAGCTATATGACCCTGAAATTGAAAAGCACTACAAATGAACTCTGAAAAGGTTGAAAGTTGGCATGGTATCATCATTTCACCCACATAGCATGTTATAAAAAGTTGAGAGGGTTACGGCAAAAACTGGATGCACTTCATGTACAAAACGGACAATCTCTTTCGAAGTATCAGGGTTTCGGACGGAAACTCATCTGCTACAAAAGGCATTTCATTTCTTCACATGTAACTGCAGTGATATTCTAGATCAAAGGCATCATCATAATAGTTGTGGAGAGAAAGTCTTCACTTTTTCTTCGCTTGTGTCCTTTGCTTATTGCGCCGTAACCATGGATAATCTTCATCGTTTAACAGGGTGCTTGGGTCAGCCTTGACTTTGAAGGGAGGAATTTCATGAAACTTTTCATAATCTTCAGACATGTCTGTCTTGCCCTCCAATCCCACGATGTCTCTTTTTCCTGAAAGAACTATGTGGCGCTTTGGCTCATCGTATGATGTATTCGCTTCCTTATCTTTTCTTTTTCTCGGTTTGGTAGACATGTCCTTCACATAGAAAACCTGCGCCACATCATTGGCTAGGACGAATAGTTCGTCTGTGTACCCAAGATTGTTCAGATCCACTGTTGTCATTCCGTACTGTGGGTCTACCTGTACCCCGCCTCCTAACAGATTGACCCATTTGCACTGAAACAAAGGGACCTTAAAATCATGTCCATAGTCAAGTTCCCATATGTCCACTATGTAACCATAATATGTGTCCTTTCCCCTCTTGGTTGCTGCATCAAAGCGGACACCGCTGTTTTGGTTGGTGCTCTTTTGATCTTGGGCGATCATGTAAAATGTATTCCCATTTATCTCGTACCCTTTGTAAGTCAATACAGTCGAAGATGGTCCCCTGGCTAACGAGTACAGCTCATCAGAAACAGTGTTGTCACCCCTGAGACGTGTTTGCAACCAACTGCCGAAAGTCCTGATGTGTTCACATGTAATCCAGTCGTCACACTGCTCCGAGTGTTTGGAGCGCAGAATGTTCTTGTGTTCATCGACATACGGGGTCACCAAGGTAGAATTCTGTAGAACTGTGTAGTGTGCTTGAGACCAAGAATGCCCGTCCCTACATATTATTGAGTCCCCTCCTAGCGTGCCTTTTCCAGTCAGTCTCCCCTCATACCGCGATTGAGGGAGACCAATCTTCTTAAGGTCAGGAATGAAGTTAACACAAAACCCAATGACATCCTCTATTTGATGGCCCATGGAGATGCTTCCTTCTGGCCTAGCGCGGTTACGGACATATTTCTTTAGGACTCCCATGAACCTCTCAAAGGGGAACATATTGTGTAGAAATACAGGGCCCAGAACGACAATCTCGTCGACTAGATGAACTAGGACGTGCGTCATGATATTGAAGAAGGATGGTGGGAACACCAGCTCGAAACTGACAAGACATTGCGCCACATCACTCCTTAACCTTGGTAGGATTTCTGGATCGATCACCTTGGAACAGATAGTCTGCCGGGACCCTTTCCAAAGATTACTTGTAAATCATTGACCATAGCAAGTATGTGATCACCGGTACGGATGGCGGGCTTCTTCCGGTGATCTGCCTCGCCTTTGAAATGCTTGCCTTTCTTTCGACATTGATGGTTGGTCGGAAGAAATCGATGATGCCCCAGGTACACATTCTTCCTGCATTTGTCCAGGTATATACTTTCGGTGTCATCTAAACAGTGCGTGCATGCGTGGTATCCCTTGTTTGTCTGTCCTGAAAGGTTACTGAGAGCAGGCCAATCATTGATGGTTACAAACAGCAACGCATGTAGGTCAAATTCCTGCTGTTTGGGCTCATCCCACACACGTACACCGTTTCCATTCCACAGCTGTAAAAGTTCTTCAACTAATGGCCTTAGGTACACATCAATGTCGTTGCCGGGTTGCTTAGGGCCTTGGATGAGAACTGGCATCATAATGAACTTCCGTTTCATGCACAACCAAGGAGGAAGGTTATAGATACATAGAGTCACGGGCCAGGTGCTGTGATTGCTGCTCTGCTCCCCAAAAGGATTAATGCCATCCGCGCTTAAACCAAACCATACGTTCCTTGCGTCACCTGCAAAGTCCTCCCAGTACTTTCTCTCGATTTTTCTCCACTGCGGCCCGACAGCGGGTGCTCTCAACTTCCCGTCTTTCTTACGGTCCTCTCTGTGCCATCGCATCAACTTGGCATGCTCTTTGTTTCTGAACAGACATTTCAACCATGGTATTATAGGAGCATACCACATCACCTTGGCAGGAACCCTCTTCCTGGGGCGCTCGCCGTCAACATCACCAGGGTCATCTCGTCTGATCTTATACCGCAATGCACCGCATACCGGGCATGCGTTCAAATCCTCGTACGCACCGCGGTAGAGGATGCAGTCATTAGGGCATGCATGTATCTTCTGCACCTCCAATCCTAGAGGGCATACAACCTTCTTTGCTGCGTATGTACTGTCGGGCAATTCGTTATCCTTTGGAAGCTTCTTCTTCAATATTTTCAGTAGCTTCTCAAATCCTTTGTCAGGTACACCATTCTCTGCCTTCCACTGCAGCAATTCCAGTGTGGTACCGAGCTTTGTGTTGCCATCTTCGCAATTGGGGTACAACCCTTTTTTGTGATCCTCTAACATGCGATCGAACTTCAACTTCTCCTTTTCACTTTCGCATTGTCTCTTTGCATCAACAATGACCCGGCGAAGATCATCATCGGGCACATCGTCTGGTTCCTCTTGATCTTCAGCTTCCCCCGTTGCAGCATCACCGTATTCAGGGGGCACATAGTTGTCATCATCCTCTTCTTCTTCGCTGTCTTCCATCATAACCCCTCTTTCTCCGTGCTTGGTCCAAACATTATAGTGTGGCATGAAACCCTTATAAAGTAGGTGGGTGTGAAGAGTTTTTGAGTCAGAGTAAGACTTCGTATTCCCACATATAGGGCATGGACAACACATAAAACTATTCTGCTTGTTTGCCTCAACCACTTCGAGAAGATTATGCACGCCCTTAATGTATTCGGAGGTGCGTCTGTCACCGTACATCCATTGCCGGTTCATCTGCGTGCATTATATATAATTAAGTGTGTCAAAAATCATTATAGAACATCATGAATACAGAAGTGACTAAATTAATTAATAGAAGTTCATCATCACATTAAAACCAAAGTACATACATAGTTCTCATTGAACAACATATAGCTCTCCAGAGCATCTAATTAAACCATACATTGAAACTATCTAAAACATTTCAATGCAACAACAAATGCGATCATAATCGCAACTAAGATAACAATTGATCCAACGGCATAATGATACCAAGCCTCAGTATGAATGGCATATTTTCTATACTTTCTAATCTTCAAGCGCATTGCATCCATCTTGATCTTGTGATCATCGACGACATCCGCTACATGCAACTCCAATATCATCTTCTCCTCCTCAATTTTTTTCAATTTTTCCTTCAAGTAATTGTTTTCTTCTTCAACTAAATTTAACCTCTCGACAATAGGGTCGGTTGGAATTTTCGGTTCACATACCTCCTAGATAAAAAAATCTATGTCACATTGGTCGGCATAATTGTCATAAACACTAAATGAAACTAATAGTTATAAAAGATAATATATATACCACATCCGAATCATAGACAGGACGAGGGCCGACGGAGGCGGATAGCAAAACCATCGCACTATATAATAACAAACAATAATAAAAGTAAGAAAATTACACAAGTATCTATCTAAATCATACAAGTAAGAACTTTTTTCTTTTAGAAAGAATATAAGAACAAGAGGCTCACCACGGTGGTGCCGGCGACGAGATCGGCGCGGGCGATCGACGGCGGTGAGGACGGGGACGGGACAGGACGGACCGCCAAATCTAGACAAATCTTGAGGAAAATAGAGTTTGGACAAGGAGCTTCGAGAGGAGAAAGCTTAAGTGTGGCTCGGGCATTTCATCGAACACCTCATGTGCATAGGAGGTGAGCTAGAGCACCACAAACCTCTCCCACGGCCGGCCAAAAAAAACAGAGCACTCCACTGCTCTGCTCGCGGGGTATATATAGGCATCTCTTTGGTCCCGGTTTGTGGCTAGAACCGGGACTAAAGGACCCCATTTGGTCCCGGTTCCAGCCACCAACCGGGACCAATGGTTGTGGGCCAGGAGCGAGGCCCATTGGTCCCGGTTCGTGTCTGGAACCGGAACCAATGGGGCCAGACGAACCGGGACCAATGGCCGACGAGGCCCGGCCGGCCCCCTGGCCTCACGAACCGGGACCGATGCCCCCATGGGTCCCGGTTCGTGAGTGAACCGGGATTAATGGGCTTACCCGGTCTGGACCAAAACCTTGTTTTCTACTAGTGGAATATCCGGTTCATCTCGATTAAAGGGGCACGTTCGGTATCCGATGACTCCCACTCTCGTGGTCCCCTGCTTCAGCTAGAAGTGTTCCTCAATTCAAAATTTACAGACAGTCAAATTACATAAGAATGCTTGTTCAAAAAAGTTCTCCCATGATCCACAGTTATAGCTCAGGTACTTGCATGCTATCTGGAGCGTTATAGTTGGGTTTGACCACTTTACATGATCTTTTTGGTATTTGTTTCCATGTGTGTTTATGTGTCTTCATACGATACAACTTTAATGCTTACTAAGTGATGAGTCGCACATTTTGTAGCTTTCCCTTGCCTCTCACTTTTTTTCTATTTGTGTCACCTAGTCAGTCTTACGCTTTGTCAAGTAGTAATCACGGTCCAATTTTTTGTCAAAATTTCGGTGGGTGCCATTTTTAACATATATATTTTGTACTATATTCGAGGATAATGACGCCGAGGACTAGAACAATTATTGTGGAAGATCTTACGCGTTGTCAGGGACTAATCATGGTTCAAAAATTTCTGATGTTTTGAAAAGTTAGGTGAGCACCTAAATATGTTTGGTACCGAAATTTTGAACCCTGGTATACCTACTTCCTCCGTTCCGATAAATGACGTTTCAGATTTTGCACGGTCTTAAATGAGCAACTCCGCTAGTTATATTCTGTACTAGAATGTGAGGACATAGTTATTCTAAAAGTTTTATTATGAAACTTTCACCATGATAGATCTAATGGGGAAAAAAAATCACCTAATAGTGTAAATTTGTGGGCAAAGAAAGACAAGTGTGCTTCACATTTAGATCATCTACCAACACAAAACACAATAATAACGTGAGCTGAAATACTAGAGTAAATGCACACACAAATTAAGAAAAATGGAGTAGAACTTTAAAAATTGGGTAACTAAGCATGGATGGAAAGACGTCCAGTGAGAGTTGGGCATAGGTTGCTTTCCCGATCCTAACCGTGCACACTTTTTCCACACACCTGTTTTTGATGAAGCATGCGTCCCACCAAAAAAGTATCATTTCCTATGACTTTGTTTGAAAACCCACTACTTCTCAACTAGAAGTTCGGTTCTCCGCAAGCAAAAGATTTTTGTACGATGCCAGACAAATGCATCATCAATAGGCCAAAATAAATAAGTGTTTTTCGGAGGTGACGAAAATATAGAATATATGTAGTACCGACTCATATGAGAACGGATGTTTGGCTCTCGGCTTCCATGGAGGCCTTTTTTTGAAAAAATTCAAAATTTAAACTTTTTGGTTTCAAAAAAATCTGAAAACTTTTGTGCAAGTGAACAAGGATGTTATGTGTATGTGTGTAAAATTTTAGGATCAAATACGTTGAAATGTGACCTGTACAAAAAAGACAAATTCATGGCATGTGAGAATGAATAGTATCATGCATTAAAAAAACTCCAAATTTGTCTTTTTTGCACAACCCTCATTTCAATGTATTTTGCCTTGAAAATTTACACACATGTGTGTTATGTCTTCATGTATATCTGCATTTATTTTCAGAATTTATTCAAATATAAAAATATGAATTTTGATGATATTTGAAATTTGAATTTAGAGGCCTCATGGAGGCCGAGCTCCAAAGGCAATTTTCGCGACTCATATGGGGAAATTAGGAAGAACATTGAAAAGGTATACTGTTGCCATGAACAAAAGGGAGAAGAAGAAATTAATGGCTCTCCTGCCTGTCGCTGGCGGGCAAACAACACAGAGCTGATGGTTAATTATTATTTTTTTCACATGGCTAACAGCTACTCTCTGCTGCCTGACACCAATGCAACAGTGGTGTTCCTCTGAAGGACAAAACAGCGTCATTATTTCTATTTTCTGATTTCTAACGGCACACGGTCTACATTCTCGGAGCAGCACTGTAATTCTTTCTGGGAGCACCGCAAAAACTGTAGGTGCGGGTTAAAAACAAAGAACACATCCGGGAAGTTGTCGATCTCAGATAGTATTGATAACATCTATCAGATTTACAAAACACAGCTGAGCTGCTTGAGCAAACAAAGCTGACAAAATTACTCTACAGAGCGTATATCTCTTCTTTTTCTTCATTTTTAGTCCATATTACAATCTTGAATTATCACCAAAGTCTAATATACAACATTGAACTACGAAACTGTGTACTTTACAACCTTGAACTACCAAAACCAGAATAGAAATGAGTGATCGACACGTACGACCAGGGGGGAGAAAGAAAGCGATCTCGCCGCCGCCACCGCCGTTAGGAGCGCTTCCTTCCGCCGCTGTCCTCCTGCGGTGGTGAGGAAGGTAGCCGGGTTCACGCGTGTGGATCATTTTAGCAATTAGTAGCTTATTAGGTTTTGGGTTGTTCATCGTCTTGACTTCGGTGGGCAACGCTGAATAAAGATTATCCAGATCCTACCCCGAAGAGGAGATCGGAGCGGATGCAGATTGTGGTCTGCATCGGCGGCACCTGGAAGATGGTGGATCGTGTGCTGGGTCCGTGGTTCGTGGATGGCAGATACGCTTTCCTCCTCCGACATCTTAGCCATGTGGGGGCGCTAGATCTAAAGTTCGATGGTGTGTCCGGAGTGTTGCCCCGGTCTGATTCGTTCAGCGGTAATGGTTTTGTCTTTGGCGAGCCACCTTGGAGGTCCGCAAAACTGCATATCAGCGACGGAGCTGCGTAGAGCTCGGGTGTGGAGGTGATCCATCATGTTTTCTTTTGGTTGCTGTTGTGGTGGTGCCAGAGGCAGTTGACGGGCGTTGATGTCAAGCTCAGAGGTTTTTTCGGTCTTGTTTACAGTTTTACTTCTTGGCTGATGTTCCTTTGTGCAAAGGCTACCGTTTTGCTGTCTTTTCAGTTTTGCAAGGTCGGTATGTACGTGGCTTGTACTATGATCCTTAGAGCATCTACATCCGCATATGACAATCTGACCCCTCAAACGTCCGCGGATGCGCCCGCGCGCAGTGAGTGGGCACTCTTCAAATTAGTACAACTGCATCCGGACATCTCATACTAGATTCTCAAATCCATACAAAAAGCATGCAAACAATAAAACCTATGTAGAGATCTAGCTACTCCTCATCAGAGATGTCGACAATCTCTGTGCCCGGCTCCGGCATCATGGGCGGCAGCTGCAGCTCCCGAGCCTTTGACGCCTCCATCTGCTCCACTCCGGCCTCCTCCTTCTCTATCTCCGCGTCGAGTTCGGCGAAGAGCGCGTCAGACGCCGCCTGCTCCTGCCGGAGGAACTACCGGTTGGCCTCCACGTAGGCCTCATCCTGGACGGCCTACTGCTCCGCCATATCTGCGGCTTGGGCAACAGTGAACTCCGCCTCCGCCTCCGCCATGTTGAAGCCCTGCTCCGTCAGCTCCGCCTCGTCCTCCTCCGGATCTGCCTCCTCCATCGCCTCCGGCAACGGCTCTCCCTCGTCCTCCTCCGGTTGCTGCTCCTCGTCCTCCTCCGGCTCAGGCAAGTCCGGCAGCGATGCGGGCGGCGCGCCTTGCCTGGATCTCCTCCGCGATCTGCCTCCGGTGCTCGGGCGTGAGCATAGCGTACGTGGTGATCAGCCGCCGGACCATGGCGATACCAAAGAGCGTGGGAGAGCGGGGAAGAGGAGGCGGAAGGGCTCGGCTGGCGGCGCAGAGAGGGAGAAGGTGGATGGGCTAGGGTTGGGGGACGCCGGTCGGCTTAAATAGCCGGATTTAGCCTCGGGCGGCGAGCCGGAGCAACGCCACGCGGCGACGGAGGAGGCGTCCTCGGACCGTCGGGTTTCCAGGCGAGTCCCCATGGGACCCCATCGTCAGTCCCGCGTGGCGGACGCGCCCGGGCGCCCCCATATCCGCCCCATATTTGGGCTGGATATGAGGGGTGCCGGCCAGCCCGGGCGTTTGAGGCCCGTTTGAGGGGGCCATCTTGGTCGAAAAATCATGACCGGTCAGTGACTTGGTGGCCCGCCCGGACGTATGAGGCCTGTTTGAGGGGGCCGTCTGGGTCGAAAAATCGTGACCGGTCAGTGACCGGGCGGCCCGCCCGGGCATATGAGGCGGGCTTGGGGCACCCGGCCATAGATGCTCTTATGATATAAATGACACACATATTATCATGCAAAACAAACTAGAACAGAAACAACCCTGGACTGTTTTTTGACCTGTCAATAGTTTAGTCAGCGTCTAGTCAGGCACCAAGTCACCCTTGTCCCACATAACCCTATCTAGTTTTTGTCCTGTTTGTCACATTGAATATAAAGGGTACTATGGATATTTGGGATTTTTTTTTCAAAAAAATCTGGGCAGTTTCATTTTTTGGCAAAATTTGATCCAAAATGGCTTTGAATTTGAATTTTCATTCCATTTTTTTCTATTCGGAAAATGGAACTTTCACAGATTAAATATAAGGATAGTGTGGATTTTTGTAATTTTTTGAAAAAACCCAGTGCACTTTAATTTTTTGGCGAATTTTTGACCGAAAATGGCTCTGAATTTGAATTTTCATTCTATTTTTTCTATTCTTCAAAACTTGTTGAAACTTTTCCAGATTGAATATAAGGGTATTGTGAATTTTTAAGAATTTTTCTGGTAACTTGAAATGTTTGGCACATGGGTGACATGGCGGCTGACTGGAATGTTGACCAGTCAAAAACCAGTCTAGGGTTGTTTCTTGTCCGGTTTTGATAGTTTAAAGTTGTACAATAGACAGCTTCATAGTTCAAAGTTGTACTCCTATTAGACATTGGTGATAGTTCAACCCCAGTAGCAGTTATCCTCTAACGCGACTGGACCCTTTGTGGGTTTCTGCTAGAGTTGCTCTAAGCGAGCGTTCCACAGCTGGCTAGGCATGGTGCACCCCAACCAAATCAAACATGTAATTAGAATTAATAGGGTTTCTACTTTGGCAATGCCACCTCGGTTTGTCTCCCGTAAAACTGTTAACTAACCTGCTTGGGTTCATTAGGTAGGCGTAGGCCAACAAGAAGTTACAGCAAACTCGTTTCTTTTCTTTTTTTGTGTCTCTTTTGCTGGGATCCAACTTGTGATGGCAATGTGTTGGATCCGACATGATTTTGTGAGCGACCCAAATACTACAGTAGAAAGCTACGTCGTCCATGGCAGCCAAGGCAGCAGGCCCACCAAGCGAGGCCGGACCTGAGTGTGCATCACACTAAAGCTGACCACAAGTACCAGCGAGGGGAGCAGCAGACAAGGCATCCGGGCTTGGATCAGAACGGAACAGCACGGCACGGCGGCTTCCTCCTTCCCCTATCTTCCTCTGCCTCCTCCTTCCTCCTTCCCCAATCTCTGTATCTGAGCTTCATCTTGCTGTAATGGAGCAATTCGAGTGATTCGTGAATGGGTACCTAACAGATTTACTATGCTTGACGATTCTCAATTTTTTCAGTAGGCAACGACCATTTGATCCGTGTCAGCTCAGCCCCTGATTTGATTAAACATCAATCACCCAGCTCCAAGAACAAGTTGAAATCCAAGGGGAAACAAATTGGATTTAGCCGCGTTTCTCAGCAGTCAGCACGTGGATGCGTGTTGTTGTTTTGAGTGTAGGTAGGTAGGTAGATATATTTGCCTCTGTCTATACATAACAATATTCAGCTCCGGTGGCGCAATAAAACACTAGTAGTTCAGTCAGCAGAACGTCTGGGAGTTTACAGATATCAGCACGGCGTCAGATGGAAATCATCTTTTAGCCATGCTTCTTGTCTCCCGATCGAGTAGGCAACAAAAAACAACAACAATGATAAGCAAGACAACAGTATAAAAAGGTCAGGGAAGAGATCAAAGTATCAATGCCTTCTTCAACTGTCCGCACTCCCTCTTGCACGTCAGCCTGGTTCCACTGTAAACTGCTCTGCCGACGCCAAGCTTCGAATTCTGAAACTTGTGCCATTTCAGTCATCAGTCCACATAAACTGGGCAGCAACCACAACGACCTCCATAATAAGAAAAACAGCGACTCAAAAAAGAGTACGTTTCAATCATCGTCACATCACAGAGTTAATTTGAGTGTCAAAGAAAAAAAAAACCACAAGCTAATTTGTACCGACAGAAAAAAAAAGACATTCAACATGGATAAGGGTCCAACAACAGCGAAGAACTTCAGGCATCCAACATGGATATGGGTCCAACAACTCAGGTTGTAGAGGATCCAGCTAGGATGGCCTTCAGATCGTTGAATGAGTCTCACCGTTCCAGGCAGGGGCCTGTTCGAAATACATATGAATTCAGCAACCAAAACAAAACATATGTAATCACAAGCATCAGAATTCACATGAGATGGCTGTGAGCAAGCAGAAAAAAGGAAACAGCCATACCTGTCAAGCTGACTTAGGAGGACGTCGACCTCTTTCAAGAGGTTGCGTCAATCCCGTCAACTTTGCACAAGATTCGACAAAGGCATTTTCAATATGCTCAATTGATTCTGATGCACCTATGGAAATCAGGTCAGGACAGTCAGAGATCTCAAGTGTGTCTAATTCTGACAAGTTATTACACCACATCTCCGCTGGAATAGATCTGATGGAGCTCAACCTTATCAAGGACATGTGTACCAAATTTTCAAGATTTAACAAACACTTTGGAATGTAACTGGAAATATTTCCACAGTCTTCGAGATGCAACTTTAAAAGGGATGTCGGGAGAACCAATTCACTCCACTGAATATTTGGACATTTGCTTAACTTCAATTCTTTTAAACCACTCAACTCTCCAAATCTTTCACCTCGCATAGATGACAATCCTTCACACTTTTCAATGAAAATAGATTTGACCGTTGGAAGACTAGCTGACTTCAAAATATGTTCAAGAGATGATAATCGAGGACAGCGAGAAATATACAGATCATTGATGAATAAGAATGCATTGTTATCAACCCAAGACATTGAGAGAAAATGAACACTTATCAACCGAAGTTGTACTAAATTCTGCAAATATGATGGCTGAAGCCATGTTGGAGTAGAATCGCCTCTGAAACCACTGATTTCCAGAAATTTAATACCTGAGTGTGGACAAAGAAGCTCAAGCATTTCCAGCTCCTGATCTTGGGTGTTTTGGGTATGATAAAAATTTAAAGTTAGCATCTGAACATGCTTCCTCTTCCTCAACTCAAGCTCCGCACAACCAGCCAGTTCCACATGTGACAATTTCAGATACAACTCTCCTTGGAGATGCATGTTTTTCAACACTTCCACAGATATTCCCCAAAAGTTAGTGTAGTTCCTGCCGTGAACAAAAGTTCTTACTTCGAATGACTGCAAGTTAACAAGCTTCCTGAACTCCCTTGGCAAGCTCTTAAAAGTGCAATTCTTAGCCTCAAACTTCTGTAGGTTATAGAGAGAACAATATGATTCTGGAAATGTGTCCATGGTCCAACGCCTGGGACAGTGAACCTTAAAGCAGCAAAGCAGTTTGAAGTTTGCAATGGCCTCCGGTAACATAGTTAACTTGGTGAAGCAACAGGACAGGAAACGCAAATACTTTAGCTCTTTGGACCAAGAATTAACTAGAGGGAAAAATACATTTTTCCTGAGTTGCTCCCTGCTCAGAATAGACCGCAGCTTCCTACACCTTGTTAATGCCACGAGCTTTTGATAATCAAAACCCTTGCTTGTGAACAATGATACATGCCGAACTTTTTCAGGTACATTCGACAGATCTGTTTCATTTCTTATAACAAAACATTCATTTCCAGAAACTAGTTGTATCATGTCATGAATTAAATCATGCATCACATACTTCTTAGTTCTTGGTGATATTGCTGATGCTGATGATGCAACGACTTCTTGGAAGAAACAGCGACTTTCAAGCTCTTCAAAACACCAGTCTCCAGCTGTATGCATACAGATCTTATCTTGAGTTTCCGCAAAGCATTGAGCAGACCAAAGGTCAACAAGAACATTTTGCTCGAACTTATGATCCTTAGGAAACATCGCACACAATGATAGGCACCTCCTCAAATGTCGTGGTAAATACAAATAACTTAATCTAAGGGCCGGAAGAATGTCACCTACGTCCTGCTTGAGTTCCCACTTCCCACAGCTCACTATTTAGAATATTGGTCCAATGAACAGTGTCAATCTTCATTCTTAGCAGGCGCCCAAGTGTCTTTGCAGCTAACGGAGAACCTTTCAGCTTTGGCACAATCATTCTACCAATGGTTGCAAGCTTGACATCCATAGTGGAGCTCTTTCCGCCCAGAGCACATGCTTTAAAGAACTCCCAAAAGGTATCCTCTTCTAAGCCTTGAAGCTGAAAAGGATTCAATGTGCATACAAGCTTAGCTACCTTTGAGGATCTAGTGGTCACCAGAATCATACTTCCCTGAACTCCGGTTGTTAGAGGTGCACAAAACTTTTGCCATTCTTGCCCATTATCTTTCAGGGAATCGTCCCACACATCATCCAAAACTAGCAAGAACCGCTTCAATCTGACAACTTTAGCCAGCTTACTTTGAAGGTAGTCAAGATTATCTGATGGTATTTCTTCTCCACAGGAATGCACCAGCTCTTTGGTTAACCTCTTAGTGTCGAAGTCATCTGAAACACATGTCCAAAGTATTTGATCAAAGTAAGCTTTCACATGTTGATCCTGGCATATTTGTTGTGCCCACGTAGTTTTGCCAACAACTCCGATCCCCACTATTGGCAACACAGACACAGTATTGTTCACTGGATAATCCATACAATCCTTCTGTGCAGTGGCCTCAGCAGCTACAGGGTGACCTTTCTTCCGTTTTGACCTACTAGGAATAGATACCGGTACACCACCAAGCAATACTTTCAGTGCCACTGTTTCTTTCTGGCGACCAAAGACCTTTGAATCAGGAAAAGAACTTGTCTCAGGTCTGACTGACCTATCAAAGTGTGGAGTTTCTTGCTGCAAATCCATAGCATTCAATTGACTCATCAGATGTTCAGCTCTTTGTTGTAAAAGCTTCACTTTGTCAAAGCTAGATGAGATGTCGCTCTTGGTAAAATCTAATGATCGCTTCATTAGTGATTGTGGACCATCCATCTCTGATTTCATCTTAAAGTATTTGAACTCTTCAATAAGATCTTCTGTGTCATAAGACACATCCTTTAGCTCTTCTAGCAGTATCGGAACACCTTCCTTATGGATTGACCATTCCGCTCTGTCAATCATCACTTGCATAAGTGGGAGAGTTGTTTGGAGCTTCCAAAGCTCCTCGTGCTGCTGCTTGGACTCTTGATTATTGTCAGGACAGAGCCATTGAAAGAACCCCACCCAATCATTAAATCCAGAGACAATTTCCGTGGCGGTTGAGACAACAGTCTTGATGGTCGAGATTAATTCGCCTTCCATCCTGTGCAATACAAAGCTTTCTCAGGTGCTCTGTCATCATGCAACATATCACAAACAAGTAATATATAGTTATACTTTAGCATGAAGTTTCCATGAAACAGTAGATAACCTGGTGACCAAAGATGTAAGTAGGTAAATTATGAAACCTGACTATGCTAAACTTAGTGGGCTGCAACATATTATACTTCAGTATCACATTTCAACGAATAAGCTGGAAGGCTGCCAACATTAAATGAGTTGACAAAATACAAGTATTGAAACAAACTAAACTTCTGAAAGAAAACAATGATCACCACCTATCAACCACAGTTTCAAGAAACAACATAATGAGTTAAACAGACAGATCCAACAGCTTTCTTAAATAAGTAAATTTCCTTATTATTTTGAGCTGTCCATTAAAAGGACATCTTTCAGATGAGCCATAGAGTGCAGTACAAATGATAGTACTAATTGACAGTGCCAAGTGGTTAGTAGGGAGGATAAACGGTTTTGGACTAGACCATTTGGAATAAAAAAAAAACTTTTTCATGCTGACAGCAGAAAACTCCTGCCCTTATGTGGACAGTAACCTTTACAGGATAAAGGCCTTTAGATTTTTCCTGGAAGTGGAAACAAATCAGAGGGAAAAAGGCATGGTAGCCAGTCGTACAACCAGAGCACCCTAATCCGCCATGACTGACCGCACAACAAATTTTACATGAAATTTACATTCTAAGTCAAGTGCTTGTGTCTGTACTGTGTTAAAAAAAAATCAAGAATAAGAGCGCTACTATTCTCGCTTAATTGAATGAAAACTGCAACACATATTACTTTATGACTGAGATAAGCTAACATACAAACAATTCCAGCATTACATAACGTGATTTAGAACAAATAAAAACTGCAACTCCCTTTCTGTAAAAACTACACACTAGCAATAGCAATTAATTCTTCGAGGACAAAGTAAAAATTAAGAACATAACACAATTTTCGATTGCAAGGGAAATGATAAAATTCAACCAAGAACTTGCCAACAGTTACAAGATTTGTTCAACTAAAAGTACTACACAAATACAATAGTAACAGTAGGACTTCCGAGCGAAATCCCAAACATTTACAAAAGATATGTTCAGCTGAAAAACAGTAGTTAAGTAAAATACAAGAAATAACAACTGTTACTTACGTACCATATAGAACTGTAAAATACATCACCAATATGTACACTGAAACTTAAGAAGTATGCAATTGTAATAAGCTATACACTGTCAGCAGCAACTCAGAGAGATCAAGAATTAATCATCAAAAAATGCAGGCCAACATGAAAAACAATTACAGAAACTAAATACTGTGACTCAAGTGAATTACAACCGTAAAAGCCAAAATGGAAACACCTTGGTGATAACCCAACATACAAGATGGATTGCTCACTAAGGCAAAACATGGAGTCAAATCAGTCAACTGCTTAGTCATAAGGCAAAATGGAGTCAAGACAAAAATAAACCAATGAATTATAACAAGATAAGAGCAACTAACCTTGGCGAAAGCACAACAAGTCAACCACCACAGGGTCAGATGACTCCGAAATCAATGCTCAGTAATGTTTCTGTGCAGAAGATGACTGCTCCTCCAGTATCCCTCATGGACATTACTTCATCAATCTTGGTGTGCCTCAAACGGGTTTAAGCAAAAATTATAGTGGCCTGTTAAGCAAAAATACAACTCCATTCAAAATTACAGTGAACTATTAAGCAAAATTACAAGTAGCGATGCAACTGTGCACACCAACTATAACTGAATAGTGCACCGTACTAGTTCAGAGTTAGACACACAATTTTCAAATGCAAAGTCCCAGTAGAATCTTACACTTAATGTTTCTGCTCCAGAAGAAATAGTGTAGAAATATGACAGATACAATGACATATGACTAAAATATAAGAAACCACAATTAATGAACCCTGTAATCGTGTGCATGCCTATAGTGACAAAAGCTACCGTAAATTGTAACTTTGTATCTGTGAAGTGTTAGAAAATTACAGAGATTGCACATGAGGACACAGAATATACTAGCATAACCCGTAAGCTAGAATGAGTCAAATTTACATCCTCAAGCAACTACACTGTCATAAGCCATACACTTTCAACAACTATAGTTCATGGATGTAACACTAGTTCCTCAGAACTGTAAATATTACACGCATAGAAGTGGATTACATGAAACTCTAGTTCCTTTGAACTGTAAATAACACACGCTGACAAAAAGTCAAATTAGAGCAAGAAACAAATCATCAACACTGCATGAACTATAACCCTAGTTCTTCATATCTGAAAATACTACACAATAACAATAGTAAATGTAGAAAATGATTGCAAAAAAAAGAAACATAGACATAACCAACTATAGGGTTGGAAGGGTAGTGACGTTGCCCAACATACAACTCAAACAAAAAAAAACATTTAGATCATAACAATAGTAGTTATGGTGTAGCAAAAGACTGCATCATCTGAACTTGCAAGCAAACATGCCAAGAGTTGTAAGATTTGGTCAACAAAAAAACTGAAAAACAAAAACAGTAATTCAGGTACTACAATACTATAAAAGAACAGCAACTACAACAGTAGTACAAGAATTAGATAGCGGAGCACCAAACCATCCACAGGAAAAGAGAGAACACATCCAGGAGCAAGATTAACGTGGAGCAAGATTGCGCTAATATCATTTTCTTTCAACCACACCATATAAGATCCCCAAAACAAAATCAGTAAGATTCAGGCAATGGACAGCTCATAGTCATGGGAGATGACGCATAATCATTCAGACTTCAAACAAACAACCAGACATCACAAAGATCCAGAAGCTCCGCGTCACAGAACAGAGCGCCATTCCAGCAAGAAAGCTAAACAGAGAAACAGATTAAAACAAGCAGGACATCATTTTTCTTTTAACAGTTTCGACACCATATATTGAAATCGAAGATGCTTAAGACACCAGAGGTACGATGGTAGGTACATTCGACAAAGATGGAACATATTATATAACCAGACCGCAGCAGGCGGTCACTCCGATCCTACAGACTAGATGACTAGGAACTTTACCATCGCGATCCAGGACAAGAACATGGGACTAGAGATACCATTCTAGGAGGAGGAGCAGCAGTGTAAAAGAAAGGAAGAGACTAGAGCTAAGCTAACAGCAACCATCCATCCAGCGGATCGGAGACACTAGCAAGGAGCAGCAGAGCAGAGACAGTGGCTGCATGTGCATAGCAAGTTCACTCATGGACTAAGCCTAATCGAGTGAAACCCACAACTAACCAAGATAAAACTGGGAAATCACAACCTATCATCAACACAGACCTGAGGCCAACCAGGCCCACTCATATATCCAGCCAGGTTCAGCTCATTGTGCAAAAGTGCAGTCGAATCGAAAGTCTCCCTGAAAATTGAGGGCTAGGAAGAGGTTGAAACCACCAACCCAGAAGCTGTTTTGCAGGACAACCCAGGTCTTGATCCGGATCCGATGTGCGTGCGTGTGGAACTTGAAGGGCAAAGATGCCTCCTAGGTCTTGGCCAGCTTTTCCTTTGCTTCGCCTGCACTCATAACCCCAATTAAGCCCCGGGAATCAAAGATCGGCAAGCAACAGTTTCGAAATCAATCAATGCCGGCGAGCACGCCTAGGGTTTGCGTGCCGATCAGGAGATCGAATTGAGGAAGACGTACTGAATGAGTAAGGGGGACGCAATGTAGGTGTAGCTCGCCTCCGTCGTCGACTCCGCCGCCACACGGTGGGGATGGGGATCACTGGGCGGCGCCGCGCGGAGCAGGTGGAAGAGCCGCTGGCGGCGCGATTGCCTCTCCGGCTCTCCCTCCCGGCCGGCCTTGGAGAGTTTTTTTTTTTTTTTTTAGAAATGGCCGGCCTTGGAGAGTGGAGACACGGGAGGAGCCTATGGGTATGGGCCTGGCTGACTGACTAGCCAGCTGCCCCGCCCCCGCGACTAGCCAGCTGCCCCGCGTAATGGGTATGGGCCAGGCCCAGCAACGCGAGGCGCGCGTCTCTGGAGCGCCACACTAACGCAAAGTTTTCTCCCCCTTTCGTTTTTTTCTTCACATAAATATCATTTGTTTCCATTTTCTCTCAATTCTTAAAATTTTTATAGTAGACCAATATAAAAAGACCCAAAGGGGCAGATCCAATTAATCTCGACCATCAAATCATGTCAATCCAACGACCTAGACTGCTTCAATGTCGAGCGCTCAACACATTTAGCGTGCAGTTAATTTCATGCCAAATATACTGTTAATCACATAATAATAAGCAAATAATATCATACTTAATATCCGCATGCACTTAATATACTTCCAAATTAACGTGCATTGCACGTATACATTGACTAGTTTGTATAAGTAATTTTATTAAGTGTTCGTGTGTTTTTATTTTTGAAAAAGTTTTCATACGTTTTAGAAGAAAAAAAGGCTATGCAATCAAAAGGCGGCCTGTAATTTTTTAAAAATATCTCCATAATAAAAAATAATATCAACATTTTTTTTGAGAAAAGCGCAAAAACATTTTGAAAATAACACAGCGGACATTTTCTAATACATGACACAATTTTTTAAATTACACAACGAACATTCTTTAAGAATGTCTCACCTTCAAATATCATATAGGTCAGAGCACGTAAATTTACAACTATTAGAATTTTTCAACTATACAACTGAAAATTTATCATTTCTGGATAAGTATCTCTTATATGATCATTGAACTTTCCATTTGATATACGATGTGTATTTGTTGAAGGTAAGCAAAATTGCACATTCTTTCTAACAACTCCTCGCATCTTGATATTTTCATTGTTGTCTAATGATTGTTGTGAAATCATTCTCCTTTCAGAATTTCCAACAACCAAAGTATCTGGGTTCCTCTCGGTGGTACTCCTTCCATGACATACAAGTTCATGCCTTTCAATCTAGATATGAGTAAAAACAGAGTAATGTGGATTAGTTATAAGAATTTTTTTATGTTGCGCAACTAGTTGAAAAAGATAATACATACCGTGCATGCATCATATGTCGTGAGTCTATCTCTTGTTTCCTTACAAGCTGAAATCGTAAGATTTATTTGCCGCTTATCATAGTCAATAATCTTTTTTTTTCATAGTCAGTAATCCTAAGAAGTTTGGAATGTGTCTTTGGTACAAGTTGGTAATGATTGTTAAGATAGAATGTCTGCATGAAAATATATATCATTATAGAATCATCGAGCATTTATTAACCTAATTGAGATGCACACGTAAACTTAATTGTAGAAAGAAGTGACAGTCATACAAATATATAACATGGCTATTTAACTGAATCTGTTGGTGTGCCCTTGTAATAGCATGAAGTAGATAATCCATTGCATTCTCACACTAGTTATAATCTCCTATGCATTCTGTTCTACAAAGGGCTCCCCAATAATCAACAGTAGTGTAGTCATGTTTAGAAGAAGGTGTTCCCAAATGAACCATAATAAATACTAGTAGACTGCCCGTGCGTTGCCACGGGCCAACAAATAAATTTATAACTAATGGTCATATTTTCCTCTCTATGAACAAGCATATTGCATGAAATGTTCAACCACAACACAAATGCAAGCACCATCTTCTCTCTATTCTTACAAACAGTAAGCAGCCCTCTAGCCGGTCTTTCTTGCTGAACTTGTTGTCTGTCATATTCTTTGTCCATACATCATTCATCCTCTAAATCTATTGCCCCTTGACTCTGCATGTAGCTTCCATGTCGTTGTTTTGTTGCCTCGCAAGGTTAAAAAACAACCCGACCACATCACCTGTCCGATCTATTCCTAATCCAAGGAAGCTAAATCTAGTTGAATGCGCGTATGTTGCCCTCAAACAACAAACTTATCTATGAAAACATATAAAAAATATTATTATACATCTCATGCTTATGACTATGTTATCACAAGTACTTCTTGTCAATCTCTTGCTTTCCTCTAAATATGTTTCTCCAAGCATGCATTTCAATTTCCACCCTCACCAACATATCTATTTTCATGTGCTCCTTCAACTCCACAAATATGTCTTATTCTCCCTCCTCCATGAGATTCTCTTTGCATTGTTGTGTTGCACATCTGTTCTTAAAAAACAAGGCAAGTGAATCACATCATCAACATTAGTCATCTATATTGGGCACCCGGGAAGAAGGTACAATCGACTTCTCCAACCAGATTCGATTCCGTCTATGTGTTACTTTTCTATATTGATAAGTTATGTCTCCAAAGCAAATTTTAAGCTTCCTCATGTTCAACAAAAGTACTAAAATTGAGATGCAAAATACATGTGCACATGCATACATATCAGATCATCCACGCATTTACACATGGACAACGAACACCGAGCAAGCATGCATCAACAAATCTTCTCAAACAAGCGTACACATCCCGATCTGGTAGTAGACAAGATCCATCACAAATACATCAATCACATGATACATCTAGATCTGAAATCTTGATAAGATCCATGATAAACACATCTAGCACAGGAAAAGTGATTCACGCTCTGGTCAGTGGAGAAAGGATCTACAGGCCCATGCCTCACGCAACATAGGGGAAGGAGAGCAGCCACGACCAACGTCACCTCGGTGGCCGCCGCCACCGTGTGCCAGGGCAGCAGGAGGACGCATACTCGACAGACAGGAGGAAATCCTTGGCACAACTATGCTCAAGATGCAGCAATGACAGAGACCACATCACAACCTCGCAGGGCAGGCCGACGATGACCTAGATGCATCCATACGACCATACAGGAGAGTCGAAGCCTCGTTGAAGGCTTGGCTACGAGGGAGACGCACCGAGGGGACGTCAGAGATGGTTGAGTGGGGGACCTGCGCCGCCGCTAGCCTAGACCGCTTGATGTGGAAGGAACTTGGGGAGATTAGGGTTGTGGAGTGGTGCGCTATTGTGGGGAGGCTGGTTTATATGGCGGCTCCAGTAGATCAAATCAAATCTGATTGCGCATCCCGGTTGGTTCGGCAGCGTTCTGATTTGTTTCCTTCCAAAGAAGAGAAGACACACGCATCCTGATTTCTTTCCTTCGAAAGAAGAGGCTGATTTATATGGAAAGTGCTGGTATATGGTTGCAAGAGGATCTCGTTGCTTTTGTTTATGGAGCTTTGGTTTTTTTGGGCAACGGAGGTGTGAGATGGAAAGAAAATCGATGGGGCTGGAGATGAAAACCGGTGGTGGTGGTTGGCGAAACAAAAATCGGTGGGAGGGGCATCTATCGGTTGATGGGGAGGGGTGACGATGATCGAAATGAGCGAATGACCTACTTACAGAGGCTTTAAGAGTAGGGATTACACAAATAATTAAAAGCCTACCCAATTCTCCGCATGCCTACTTAACTGCCAATCAAATCAATTAATTATCTTCCTAATTGGGAAAAATCCCTACTTCTAATTATGTGCAACATAATTAAGGGCCTATTCTGATGTCCTCCAACTCCAAACTTCACAAAATCTCTGCCAGAAACCAACCCGAACGCTATAGCTCCAAAAGCTAAGATTCTCGAAGCTATCCTGGGCTGTAGTGTATTTTTGTGGAGCGAGGGAAGACCAGCTTCTCGTTAAACAGGAACCTGGAGTTGGACCTTATTATGGCTGTAATGCCACCGCCTAAGAAAACGCTTCGATCTATCAGCGCTCCTCCTCGCTCAACCAGGAACCCGTACTGTTTCGCTCGCTCATGTATCCCCTGTGCCTCGTGTTCTCTCTTAAACGGGCTCCTTCCAGCCGGCCTAAGTGGCAACAAAGTCCTGCAGCGCCCCCAGCTGGGCTGCCAGATCAACAGGGCGTTGGGAGAAGCTGCCTCGGCTGCCGAACATTTCCAGATCGCCACCTGAAGCGAGAAGCCGAGCGAGAAGTTAGATTTGGGAAGTTTTGGAGAAGCAGGGAGGTTCCAGAACAGGCCCTAAGTGTTTAGCTAATTAATTAATTGCATTAATCACTCGGTTTCCAAATTGATTCGATGCGAAAAATAATTCCTATTTAAATGGATCTAATTAAGATCATACATAATTAACTCTCTAGCTAATTAATTACATTAATGGTTTGCTTTCGAAATTGATTTTGCGCTCGATTTCTAGAATATTTTTGCATTAATGACTATTACGAACGATGACGACTACCGAGTATTGTAGCACACATTTTTTAAACAAATTTCTTAACATTTGAATGGTCACACTTGATTTGATAATGTAGCCTGTCTGGCTCTCTGTATGACTGATAAGAAATATAATATGACCGCGTCCACGAATGCATGTACGTGGCGGTCTGACGACCCTCCTTTCGCCACGGCCGTCCTCGACGCCGTGATGCACGCCCTGACATTCTTGAGTACCGCCCCGACATCAGGCCCGACTACGGCGTTCTCCATGGTGTCGCGCACGGCGTCTCTCCGCAGGGGCGTGCTGATGTGTACGCCCATAAGAAAAAGATATATTATTCTTGTTATATTAGAAAACGTGTGATTGTCAATTAATAATAGAGATAATGATAATAATATGGTATAGTGCGCGGGATTAATGATTTCTTATTGAGAAATATGTCATTTTGTTTTGGAAGGTTATCGAGAAAATATTATGTTTATATTTTAGGAAGGTGATCTCATATATATGGTGTGATTTTTAAATTCTTAATTAACTATTATTTACATGATTAAAATGAATTAACACCTGCCAAAGCAAGCATCAAATAAGATCACACTTTAATGGGATTTGGTTTTTTAATGAGAAAGAGAAAAATCAGTGGGAGAGGGGGTGGAAGGTGGGAGGAAATAAAACCGGACGAAAATAAAACCGGAGTACCAGGCTACCAACTGCTCCATTAGAAGTAGAGATAACACATGCTGCCTTAAAGCATGCCTTTTTAGCTTCACTTAATCTCTACTCCTAATGGAGCAGTTGGTAGGTCATCTCGTCGCTTCGTACCCCCATTTAATGGGAAAGGATCAATCATCTTAATCTGTTTTTATTACTGATTTTGCTTGCCATACCAATCGATCATAACTAAGAAAGCTCGTAATCTGAATGTATCAAAACTTTCTATGTGACGCAACTTATTTAGTAATGTATTTATGTGAAAGAATCAATCAAGTCCAATCTCTAATCAATCTTTAATGATCAAATCTGAATTAATTAACCTTACCATACGTCACTCAATCGCATTAATTATTTTTTCTATACGTCACCCGAGTTATATTAACTGATCATATCATACGTCGTCAAATCTCTACTTCTAAAGGAGAAGTTGGGTAGGCCGTTACGTGCGGTTTATTTTGCCTCGCCGGGTTTATTTCACCTCACCTTCGACCCTCCTCTTCATGTTGTTTTTATCACTTGCACGTTTTCATCGATTTTTTTCTCTCTCAAATGAACTCCACCTTCCTGTTTGTGATACCAATTTTTATAACTTGCAAAAATATGAACATATCAGAACTTTCCATGTGGACGCAAGTTATTTAGTAATGTCTTTATGAAAAATAATCAGCCAGGGTGAATCTCTAATTAATCTCTAAACATCAAATCTAAATTAATTAATCTTACCATACGTTGCTCAATCGCATTAATTAATCTTTCCACACATCGCTCAATCACGTTAATTAATCTGTACTTCTAAATGGGGGAGTCTGCGGTCGTGATGGTTGGTTTGGTTGTCATTTCGTTCATTCTATTGGCTTCTCTTGTTCATTCCCACCTCTATTCACACACGAGAAAAGGAAACATACTTGTCCAAAACAAGGAAACATCCTACTCCTCTCGTGATTTTCTCTCTAACAAACAAAAGGACTCGCGAGCAAGGGCTAGGTCTCCTGCTCCCGCAGCCGTCACATATGATCTCCGACGACAGGAGATCCCGCCCTCCGGTTGATCAGCTCCACCCTCCCTTGTATCCCTATTATCTTCACCTCCTTCCTACACACCGCCCCGACGCCACTCCCACCAACGCCCGCTGATGTCGTCCCTCACTCCTCGCCGACCCCTGTTCCCCAATCCGCCTAGGCGCCACTCTTCGACGAGCCCCTGGTGGGTATTGCCCCTTCGTCCTCGCCCCTCTCATGTCCCCAAATCTACCCCGGTGCCACTCTCCGAGGAGCCCTGGTCGGTCGCTGCTCGACACCTGTTTTGCTTCGAATTCAATTATGGGTTCACCTTGGTGTGCCTCTTTCTCCATGGGTTTTGAGTTCCACGCGAGGATTGTGCTCGGGAGGATCCAGATGATGTTGTCACGGTGCACCCAACTGGTGACGAGCTCGTGTGTGCCACGGCCAAGGGGTGCAGGTGCATGACTCTACTTCTCTCTCTACCTACTTATTTGTGCCCTGCTCCAGATTTTAGATAATGTTGAATCGAGCTGATTTGAGGGGAGTTATTGTTGTGGAACAATGGATGTCAATGGAATTTTAGTTTTCATTTTTTTTACCAAGATGGAATTTAGTGGTCTTGTTCAATATAAATTCCGAAGCTAGAGTCATGCTCTTCCAATCGCGTTAGCAACCTGGAGCTAGAGTTGCGCTCTTTCGCCAAGGGCGTCCAGTGGGTGCGCGGTGCCATGCAGCACTGCGGTTGGGGCAGCTATCGGGACCCCTCCCTTGTCGCGCATCTCGCCGGAGAAAGAGAGAGATGGGAGGGTCGCCCCTGCGTCGAGCTCTGGTGGGCACCCAACTAACTGCCACATCGTCGTTGGCATCTGACGATGGCGGCGGTGTCACCTAGGAAGTGGTTGGCCCCAACATGGCCGCTCACCTCAGTCTCGTCGACCACCAATCAACGCCTAGGGCCTACTACTTGATTTTGGGTCACCGTCACATTAGTAGCCGATCAAACGAGCGTCATGATACGTCTCCAACGTATCTATAATTTTTGATTGTTCCATGATATTATATTATCTATTTGGGATGTTTTATATGTATTATGGTATTGTTTTATATCATTTTTGGGAACTAACCTATTAACCTGGTGCCCAGTGCCAGTTGCTGTTTTTTCCTTGTTTTTGACTTTTTCAGAAAAGGAATATCAAATGGAGTCCAAACGGAATAAAACTTTACGGAGATTTTTCTTGGACCAGAAGACACCCACGAAGCTTGGAGAGGGGGCCAGGAGATGTCCGAGGAGGCCACAAGCCCTAGGGCGCGCCCCTAGGCTTGTGGGCCCCTCGAGAGTCCTCCTGACCTAATCTTTGGCCTATAAATTCAGAAATATTCCCAAACCAACAGAGGCGTCCACAAAAATACTTTTTCGTCGCCGCAAGCTCCTGTTCTCGAGATATCCCATCCGGAGACCTTTTCTGGCAATCTGCCGGAGGGGGAATCGATCACGGAGGGCTTCTCCATCAACCTTGCTGCCCTTTCGATGATGTGTGAGTAGTTTACCACGGACCTACGGGTCCATAGCTAGTAGCTAGATGGCTTCATCTCTCTCTTTGATCTTCAATACCATGTTCTCCTCGATCTTCTTGGAGTTCTATGCGATGTAATCTTGTTTTGTAGTGTGTTTGTTGAGACACGATGAATTGTGGGTTTATGATCAGATTATCTATGAATATTATTTGAGTCTTCTCTGAACTCTTTTATGCATGATTTAAATAGCTTTGTATTTCTCTCCGATCTATTGATTTGGTTTGGCCAACTGAGTTGATCTATCTTGCAATGGGAGAGGTGCTTTGCGATGGGTTCAATCTTGCGCTGTCCTCACCCAGTGACAAAGTAGGGATAGCGAGGCACGTATTGTATTGTTGCCATTGAGGATAAAAAGATGGGGTTTATATCATATTGCTTGAGTTTATCCCTCTACATCATGTCATCTTGCTTGAAGCGTTACTCTGTTCTCTTGAACTTAATACTCTAGATGCAGGCAGGAGTCGGTCGATGTGTGGAGTAATAGTGGTAGATGCAGGCAGGAGTCGGTCTACTTGTCACGGACGTGATGCCTATATTCATGATGCCTTAGATATCGTCATAATTATTCGCTTTTCTATCAATTGCTCAACAGTAATTTGTTCACCCACCGTATGTTTTGCCTTCAAGAGAGAAGCCTCTAGTGAACCCTATGGCCCCCGGGTCTATTTACCATCATTTACTTTCAGATCTATAAAATCAAAAACCCAAAAATACCTTGCTACAATTTATTTACTTTCTATTTATTTTATCTTTAGTTATCAATTATATCTATCTCTATCAGATCTCACTTTTGCAAGTCACCGTGAAGGGATTGACAACCCCTTTTCGCGTTGGGTGCAAGTATTTGTTAGTTTGTGCAGGTGCATATATTGGGGACTTGCGTGTTCGTCCTACTGGATTGATACCTTGGTTCTTAACTGAGGGAAATACTTATCTCTACTTTGCTGCATCATCCTTTCCTCTTCAAGGGAAAAACCAACGCAAGCTCAAGAAGTAGCAGGAAGAATTTCTGGCGCCGTTGCCAGGGAGGATACATCTAGTCTACCAAGTACCCATCACAAACTCTCATCTCTTGCATTACATTATTTGCTATTTGCCTCTCGTTTTCCTCTCCCCCACTTCTAAAACGCTTTCAGAAAAACACAAAAATATTTGCCTCCTTATTTGCCTTCTTTCCGTTTGTCTTTTCGTTTGCTTTTTGTTTGCTTGTGTGCTAGATTGCTTGCTTTGCCATCATGTCTCAATTTAGTAAGGTTGATCTTTACCATAGGAAGTTGGAAGAAATTGAAAACAATGCAAAAAACTTTATGTCTTTGCAATATGAGCATAATAGTTTCTTTAGAAACGAGCTTAAGGAGCAAAGTACTATGCTTGGGTATATCAATAAAGAGCTTGATGATGTTAATAAAGAAATTTCTGGACTTAAGATGCAATTTGCTCATATAGAAAATTTAGTTGGCTGAATTTCTGATAAACAAACTACTTTGATAAATAAGATGGCCGCTAAACCCGAATCTTTGAATAATGATGAAGATCTAAAAGTTATTGGTGTTACTCCTATTGAATCTTTATTTGCTAATATTAAACTTGATCAAGATGGGACTGGAGATGAGTCAACTTTAGCTAGAAGGCGTTCCAATGATTTGGAGGGTGATGATCTTAACGAAAAAATTGATAAAAGTGGGATTGGAGAGGTCATGACTTTAAGTAGTGATGAACCCACTATTTTGGATCTCAAGGACTTTAATTATGACAGTTACTCTTTGATTGAGTGTATTTCCTTGTTGCAATCCATGCTAAATTCACCCCATGCTTATAATCAAAATAAAGCTTTCACTACCAGGGAAAACTTTATAGACAGAACTTTAGCAGTAGCACTGGATAAAATGGGGCGCTACTGCTACTTAGCAGTAGCGCGTGGCAACAGAAGGCGCTACTGCTATGTTTAGCAGTAGCGCTTTCCCCTAACAAGCGCTACTGCTAAGTAGTTTATCTTCTCCACACCGTCCGCCCCTCACTCTCCCCCACTCCCACTCTCATTCTCCCACGCACCCCGTCGTCCGCCGCCGCCGACGTTCGGCCCTTCCCCACCGCCGCATTGTCGCCGCTGTCCTCACTCCTCCTTCCACGTTATGCGCCCTCCTCCCACCGCCCTCCTCCCTCCTCCACCCACTGCGCCCTCCTCCCTCCTCCTCCGGCCGCCCCCTCCTCCCTCCTCCCTCCTCCCCTCCTCCTCTCTCCTCCCTCCTTCCTCCTCCCACCCCTCCTCCCTCCATCTCTCCTCACTGATCTGTTCTTGTATAATGTAGTTTTTTTTACTATTTTTATAAGTGTTTAATAGAAATAGTTTATTTATCAAGTGGTTAATAGAACTAGTTTATTTATAGTAAGTGCTTAATAGAACTAGTTTATTTAGTAAGTGGTTAATAGAACTAGTTTATTTAGTAAACTTAATAGAACTAGTTTATTTAGTAAGTGTTTATAGAACTAGTTTAGAGAGAGAGACCTTATTGGCAATTTAGTTATGTTAGGATTATATATAGATATTTTGAAATGTTTTTGTTCTTATTTTCAACCATTGAATGCAATACCATCAAGTTTGAATGCTCATATGATGTAGATATAAACATGTATAGAGAGAGAGACCTATATTGGCAAATTTAGTTATGTTAGGATTATATATAAGATATTTTGAAATGTTTTTGTTCATATTTTCAACCATTGAAATGCAATGACCATCAAGTTTAAATGCTCATATGATGTAGATATAAACATATATAGAGAGAGAGACCTATATTGGCAAATTTAGTTATGTTAGGATTATATATAAGATATTTTGAAATGTTTTTGTTCATATTTTCAACCATTGAAATGCAATGACCATCAAGTTTGAATGCTCATATGATGTAGATATAAACATGTATATCTAGTGTTGCTCAAATAGGATATGTGCTTGCCCAAGTGGCCATGTTTGCAGGGAACACCTCCGAGTGGCCTATGTTTTGCTGGAGTGTTGATTAATTTCCGCTCTGGCAAATTTCAGGCGCTCGATATGTCCTTTTTTAGCAAAGGTCATGCCGGATTTTTCCGTGAATTTTGGCATGACTTGTGCTAGAATATGTAGGAAATATCGAGTGGCCCGGATTTTCTAGAAAGATAATTAAACGACATTTCGGGTTGACTTTAAGTCTGTCGGGACTCCACCATATATGAGAGAAGAAGAACCCCGACTGTTGTCGTGGGGGTAGCTTCTCCTTTGTTCCCGTGTGCTAGACAATTTGGTGTAATGCACTCGGGAACGAAGGGAGGAGCTACCATCACCGACGGTCGAATATATACACCACGTGAGCTGAGATTTTTCAAGAAAATACTCGACAGACCGATAGTCAACCCGTGATGAATAATAATGATCTAATTTAGTTTTTGTAGTACATATATTGAATTGTACAAGTTTAATATTTGAATTATGAACATAGGAAATGTAGTCCGACGATGATAGGCTCCCGGAGTGCGACTGGTGTGGCGACGATCGGGGTCTGTGCGACAGGCCTCACCTGGTAGAAGGTCGGCGCTTCAGTATTAAGCTCCAAGAGACCTTCGATGTTGAAACGGTATGCAACGACGACAAGTGTTTTTTCGTAATTAAGCACGTCTTCTGCTTCTTCAACGTGTAATTTCCGTCTTTTACAGTTCGACTAGCTTATCCCATGCCATGCAAGACGCTATGTCTTGGAGAAGCTGGGTTTTGAAGATCATGAAAATATGGAGACCAAGATAGTTCACCTAAGGACCCATCATGGTTATGCTGTAAATCTATACAATTCTGAGAGCGTATCCCATTTTGGTTGCCCGAATTGGGAAGCACTTTGCAAGACGTATGATTTTCATGAGGGTATGCTTATCACATTGGATCTTGGTGATCCTGACATCGACGAAGAGAATATGAACATTTGGGTTCTTGTTGATACACTTCCAATTCTACCGCTATGTGAGTTTCTCAAACATATTTATTAAGTAATTTATATTATTTATTTCAAAATAGTTGACAGCTTATTTCCATTGACAGCATATTTTCGTTCTTAAAAAAATGTACGAAAGATGGTAGACAGAACCTACTACACCGATGGCGCCGAATTAACTTATCAGGAGAAAGATCATCTTATCTCATTTATTATTGATGTTGAGAATTACAACATCAATTATCAAACTCCTGCACATTATGGTCAATACGTGCCACTAGTGCACGTGTTGAACTACGGTAACATCCATGGAGATGGCATGGTAAGATTTTTTTACTATTACGACATCCGTGCATCTTTTGCATATATTCTTCTAAAGCTAAACTACATTGCTAACTACGATGTTATTATTACGTTTTTCATCAGAAAATCCCGAAGGATTGTGTGCCTGATCTGATGTTTCTGAAAGGTCGGCTTGATGTTATTAGCTTACGGCCATATCTGCCTAGGCGTCACAACTGTTCATACCAGATTTCTAAAACCGATCAAGACATGACAATCAAAGAATGGAAAAAATGTATGAACAATCATAGGGAGCTACATGGAAGCAACATTGTGCGAAGCGCAAGAATTGGAGATAGGATAGTCTCCATTCTCCATAATGGAGAGTCAGGGCCTATCTTGTTTTATGCTATTTTACCTTAGAGAGGGTAGTAGGTCCTATGAGAGAGGAGTAGGTCGTAGGTACAATGTGTTATCATGTGCTACAATGTGTTAGAGTTGATGATGATGATGAGGAGGAGTTGTGATTATGACTAGTGACCAAGTTGTTATATGATGTCTCATGGACGAAAATGATGATCATGAGGAGTTGTTATATGACAATGATGTATTATGATGATAAGTTGTTAATGATATGATGATGATGAGTTATTATATCATCGGGTGAAAGAACCGCGGATTAGTTTCAAGTGGATGGATCCTAAGTGACCAAGTCATGGATTATCTGGTCACTTAGGATCCATCCACTTGAAACTAATCCACGGTTCTTTCACCCAGTGATGTAATAACTCGTTATGATGTAAAAACAATCTCTACATTGCTACTGTATGAAAACTTGTATAATGGTGTATGAATATGACATAAAATAAAAAAGAAATAGAATACGTAATAATAGTAGTAGCGCGGGCAGAGAGGCGCACTGCTAGTAATTACCAGTAGCGCTCTCTGCAAGAGGCACTACTACTAAGTAGGTATAGCAGTAGCGCGTGTAAACCAACCTTACTGCTAACCTTTAGCTGTAGCGCCGTAGCAGTATGCGGTACCCCGCGCTACTGCTAGGCCAAAAACCAACGCTACTGCTAGGCTTTTCCCTAGTAGTGTTTTACTAAACATATTGTTGATGCTATGATGAAATCATTTGAAGAAAAACTTGAGTTAGAAGTTTCTATACCTAGAAAGCTTTATGATGAATGGGAACCTACTATAAAAATTAAGATCAAAGATTATGAGTGCTATGCTTTATGTGATTTGGGCGCTAGCGTTTCCACTATTCCAAAAACTTTGTGTGATGCGTTAGGGTTTCATGAACTTGAAGATTGTTCTTTGAATTTGCATCTTGCGGATTCTTCTATTAAGAAACCCATTGGAAGGATTAATGCTGTTCTTATTGTTGCAAATAGGAATGATGTTCCTATAGATTTTATTGTGCTTGATATAGATTGCAATACTGCATGCCCTATTATTCTTGGTAGACCTTTCCTTAGAACGATTGGTTCAATTATTGATATGAAAGAAGGAAACATTAGATTTCAATTTCCGTTAAGGAAGGGCATGGAACACTTCCCAAGAAAGAGAATTAAATTACCATATGATTCTATTATGAGGGCCACTTATGGATTGCATACCAAAGATGACAATACCTAGATCTATTGCGTTATGCCTAGCTAGGGGCGTTAAACAATAGCGCTTGTTGGGAGGCAACCCAATTTTTTGTGCCTTTTGTGTTTTTTATTTTTGCTCCTATTCTTGAATAATTACACAATATTAACTCTGTAGTAATTGTGTTTTAGTGTTTTAATTAGTGCTTGAGCCAAGTAGAACCTTTAGGATGGTCTATGGTGATAGTTGACTTGATTTTGCTGAAAAACAATAACTTTTGCGCCCAGTAAAAAAATTCCTGGAATTTATTTGAAAAGTGATTTTGATCTGAATGTTTTACACAAGATTGATATACAAATTTCCCAGGGCGTACTAATTTTTCAGAATTTTTAGAGTTACAGAAGTATACGAAGTTTCCAGTTTGCTACAAACTGTTCTGTTTTTGACAGATTCTGTCTTCTATGTGTTGTTTGCTTATTTTGATGAATCTATGGGTAGTATCGGTGGGGTATGAACCATGGAGAAGTTGGAATACAGTAGATATAACACCATTATGACTTTAGAATAAGTTCACAACAATACTTAAAGTGGTGATTTGCTTTTCTTATACTAACGGAGCTCAAGAGTTTTCTGTTGAGTTTTGTGTTGTGAAATTTTCAAGTTTTGGGTAAAGTTTTGATGGACAACGGAATAAGGAGTGGGAAGAGCCTAAGCTTGGGGATGCCCATAGCACCCCAAGGTAAAATTCAAGGAGAACCAAGCATCTAAGCTTGGGGATGCCCCGGATGGCATCCCTTCTTTTGTCTTCGTCCATCGGTAAGTACTTGAGGCTATATTTTTATTCACCACATGATATGTGTTTTGCTTGGAGCGTCTTGTGATATATGAGTCTTTGCTTTATTTGCTTTTTAGTTTGCCACAATCATCCTTTCTGTACACACCTTTTGAGAGGGACACACATTAATCGTGAATTTATTAGAATACTCTATGTGCTTCACTTATATCTTTTGAGCTAGGCAGTTGCTCTAGTGCTTCACTTATATCATTTTAGAGCACGGTGGTGGTTTTATTTTATAGAAATTGATGAACTATCATGCTTAACTTATATCATTTTGAGTGTCTTGAAAATAGTATGGCAATTGGCTTAGGTTATGAATTTAGTCCTAATATGATGGGCATCCAAGAGGGATATAATAAAAACTTTCATGAAGATCATTGAATATATGAGAGGTTTGATTCCTTGCATTTGTTTTGAGATATAAAAATGGTGATATTAGAGTCATGCTAGTTGGTAATTGTGGTTGATTGATAATACTTGTGTTAAAGTTTGTGATTCCCGAAGCATGCACGTATGGTGAACCGTCATGTGATGAAGTTAGAGCATGATTTATTTTTGATTGTCTTCCTTATGAGTGGCGGTCAGGGACGAGCGATGGTATTTTCCTACCAATCTATCCCCCTAGGAGCATGCGGTTCTAGTACTTTGTTTCTATGGTTAATAGACTTTTGCAATAAGTATGTGAGTTCTTTATGACTAATGTTGAGTCCATGGATTATACGCACTCTCACCCTTCCATCATTGCTAGCCTCTCTAGTACCGCGCAACTCTCGCCGGTGCAAAACACCCACCATATACCCTTCCTCAAAACAGCCACCATACCTATCTATTATGGCATTTCCATAGCCATTCCGAGATATATTGCCATGCAACTTCCACCGTTCCGTTTTATTATGACACGCACCATCATTGTCATATTATTCTCATATGCATGAGGCATTCACATAGAGTCATAACTTTATTCTATCGTCGAGTTGTAATTCTTGAGTTGTAAGTAAATAAAAGTGTGATGATCATCATTTTTCTAGAGCATTGTCCCAAGTGAGGAAAGGATGATGGAAGCAATGATTCCCCACAAGTCAGGATGAGTTTCCGGATGAAAAATAAAAAAAAGGAAAAAAAAGAGGCCAAAAGAAAAAAGAGAAAAAAAGAAAAGAAAAAAATGAGAGAAAAAGAGAGAAGGTACAATGTTACTATCCTTTTACCACACTTGTGCTTCAAAGTAGCACCATGATTTTCATGATAGAGAGTCTCCTATTTTGTCACTTTCATATACTAGTGGGAATTTTTCATTATAGAACTTGGCTTGTATATTCCAATGATGGGCTTCCTCAAAGTTCCCTAGGTCTTCGTGAGCAAGCAAGTTGGATGCACACCCACTTAGTTTCTTTTTGAGCTTTCATACACTTATAGCTCTAGTGCATCCGTTGCATGGCAATCCCTACTCACTTGCATCGATATCGATTGATGGGCATCTTCATAGCCCATTAGTTTGCCTAGTTGATGTGAGACTTTCTTCCTTTTTGTCCTCACAACGTCCACCATATTTCTATTCCACCTATAGTGCTATAGCCATGGCTCACGCTCATGTATTGCGTGAAAGTTGAAAAGGCTTGACAATGCCAAAAGTATGAAAACAATTGCTTGGCTTGTCATCGGGGTTGTGCATGATTAAATATTTTATGTGATGAAGATAGAGCATGACCAGACTATATGATTTTGTAGGGATAGCTTTCTTTGGCCATGTTATTGTTGAGAAATTATGATTGCTCTATTAAGTATGCTTGAAGTATTATTGTTTTTATGTCAATATTAAACTTTTGTTTTGAATCTTATGGATCTGAATATTCATGCCACAATAAGAAAGATTACATTGATAAACATGTTATGTAGCATTCCACATAAAAAATTCTGTTTTATCATTTACCTACTCGAGGACGAGCAGGAATTAAGCTTGGGGATGCTTGATACGTCTCCAACGTATCTATAATTTTTGATTGTTCCATGATATTATATTATCTATTTGTGATGTTTTATATGTATTATGGTACTATTTTATATCATTTTTGGGAACTAACCTATTAACCTAGTGCCCAGTGCCAGTTGCTGTTTTTTTCCTTGTTTTTGACTTTTTCAGAAATGGAATATCAAACGGAGTCCAAACGGAATAAAACTTTATGGAGACTAGTAGACTGCCCGTGCGTTGCCACGGGCATTTTCAAAGAGTTTACTCATTACATATATAAGCATAAGGCATGTCAAATTTCACATGTATAGAAAAATAGCCAGACAACAAATAATTGAAATCCACTTCACTTGCAATTGATTTTGATCCTTTTTAAAATTTGACGATGTAAACTATCACATCTGATGCATAAAATAAAGTGGTACAAAAACATATTACTCTGTAGTGTGTAATGCCTTACAAATGATAGATAGCACCTTCTTTGTGGAAAAGACCCCAGATCATATATTAAAGAACACCAGTGGTACAAGCACTCCAAAGAAAACAGAAGTTACAACCGAGTCCTTGGGGCTTCGACCCACCACAAACTCCGATGCAGGCTGAACACGTGCCGCCGCGTCACCGCCACCGCTCCAATGTGGAGCCAGCGTGACCTTGTAGAGTGCGGATGGGTTCTTCATGGCAGGGAAGTCATCAACATCGGCCAGTAGGATCAATAGTATCAACATGCCAGAGATGCAACCGGACGAAGAACCACCAGGGACGAGACATGAGGGGATCTGGCTCCGCTCCAACTCCCAAACAAGACTCCTAGGATCCATGACAAGGACGGAGCACGCCCAGCCCAGCCGCCATGGGGACGAAGCCAGAAATCTCCACATCATCCTATGGGGAAGCAAAATCAAGAATCAAATATCAAGGATAAGAAAGAAATCTCTTCAGAAATCAAGTTTGCTGCATCCTATGGGGATTTTTTTAAAACCAGAAGACCTTTGGTGTTGCAAGGGGCTTCAGAGTTTTGCGTTCCAACCTGCTCAAATAACAGCATTAATAAAGATATGGAGAATGCCACAATGCTAATAGTTGATTTGCCAAATATAATTGAAAAGTGCATGTCTTTAAAACATAAAAAGAATTAGAAAATTTTCCAGGAAGGTCTCCGTAGGGGCAATAGGTACTCTCCAAGGTTACCATGCACAGTAGTTTGTAGCCCATTGTTGGAGTAAATGCATTGTGCGAGCTTACCCATTCAAAAATATAAACCTTGTTCTCATGCTATGTACTGTAGTTTGGTCTCCCAGCTAAAGTCTCAAATCTCACGACGCCGAATGCAGACACGTCGATCTTGTTTGTCATATGGACTCTCATGGCATACTCAGGTGCGAGATAACCACTTCAAGGAGACGACTAACGCCATCAGCTACATACGAAAATACTACATAGACAGAGAAGTTAGCAAGGTGGAAATGCACTGACAATGTGCCAGCAACCCTCGTGTTCACATGTGTCTTCAGGTCATCATAAAGTTTGGCTATCCTACCAAATAATATATGTATTGATCAATCAGTGTATGATAAAAAAAACATTCTTGAACTCCTTACACATGTTTGGGTCAAAAAATGTGACGATGATAATTATCCAGTCAAATAAACGCTTATTATTTTTTTGCAATCTTGAAGTCTATTCATAATACCTACAGCATCAAATAAAAGATAATTGATTCATAGCATGGTCATATTAGCTTAATCTATTGCCTCTGTATAAAATGTGAATGGAAGGAGAAAATGTGTAAAAGTTTCTTGCCTACATCAACTCACTGCAACTTGAGCATGGTTATGTACGACCTGTTCCATGACGGGATGGACATCATGTCTACTACACAGCACATCAACACATGGTCATGTAATCTCTACTATCATTATTTTCTTTGATTTCCAAACATTTTCATGGAGTAGAAGCAAAATCAAGAATCAAATATCAAGGATAAGAAAGAAATCTCTTCAGAAATCAAGTTTGCTCCATCCTATGGGAAATTTTTAAAAACCATAAGACCTTGGGTGTTGCAAGGGGCTTCAGAGTTTTGCGTTCCAATCTGCTCAAATAACAACATTAATAAAGATATGGAGAATGCCACAATGCTAATAGTTGATTTGACAAATATAATTGAAAAGTGCATGTCTTTAAAACCTGAAATGAATTAGAAACTTTTCCAGGAAGGTCTCCGCAGGGACAATAGGTACTCTCCAAGGTTACCGTGCACTGTAGTTTGTAGCCCATTGTTGGAGTAAATGCATTGTGCGAGCTTACCCATTCAAAAATATAAACCTTGTTCTCATGCTATGTACTGTTGTTTGGTCTCCCAGCTAAAGTCTCCAATCTCACGACGCCGAATGCAGACACGTCGATCTTGTTTGTCATATGGACTCTCATGACATACTCAGGTGCGAGATAACCACTTCAAGGAGACGACTAACGCCATCAGCTACATAGGAAAATACTACATACGGGATTTAGCTTGAATGGACATTAGTTCAATGAGATATATGCTGTTATGAATTACCAAAATCACCCGGGGATTAGTTGCACTTTCAGTTTGCCGTGGACATCATTGACCGGCTGATGGGACACGCCCTTCACGCTAGCATCTTGCAGCAGCTTCATTCCCGGCGGGCTTTCCTGGGGATCTCTCTTTACACTGGGTGACGTAGCCATTGTCAAAGGAATCCTTGCCCTATTAGGCAAGGCTTCTGGCCTTTAGGTGAACTACGCCAAAAGCTTGGCACCACCATCCTACTCGGCGACCCTCAAGTTGCCGAGATGATAGCGTAGTTGGGAAGACCGATAGTGGAACTCCCCATCACTTACCTTGGCATTCTGCCGACGATGGTCCGCCCTCTGTTGCTAAGCTGCAACCCAACAGAGACTTGGTGGCCGGGCGGCAACAAACCCTATTATCAGCGCAATCCTAGTTCACCAAATGCTTGTGATAGTTCCCCCAAAGAAAAGAATCAGACAACTCGCAAAGATACAGAGGGGGTTCCTTTGGGCTGGGCGCGCTATCACCAATGGAGGGCACTTCCACGTCAACTGACGCCATGTCTAGTGTCCGATCGAGTATGATGTCCTGGGAGTTCCCAATCTGGAGCGCGTCGGGCTAGCGCTCCGACTGCGATGGCTTTGGTTCGCTTGCAAGGACCATGACCTCGCTTGGCAAGGACTGGCCTTGGCCTTGGCCCCGGCCTCCATGAGATCGGCCAATATATGTAACTCTGGCAGGCCGTGCAGCAGACCATCCTCTCAAACGAGCCAGACCGGCTGAGCAGGAAGTGATCCGCCAATGGAACCTATTCTGCGCAGCCCTGCTACTTGGCCACCTTCCATGGATCGATGTTGTGCTACTCTTGGAAGCTTGTCTGGCAGAGCTGGGCGTCACCTCGGGTGAAATTCTTCCATTGGCTGGCCAATCAGGCCCACTGCTGGACCGCTGACAGACTTGCTCGCCGAGGGCTGTAGCACCACTCCCACTGCCTCATGTGCGACCAAGCACCGAAGACAATCCGGCACCTACTGCTGGCCTGCCCCTTTGCCCAGCAAACTTGGCACACTATCTTGGCTTGGCTGAGCATACTGGCCCACTGTTATGGACTGGTGGCTGCGTGCTCGGAATGTCACGCCACCGACGCAATGCAAGGATCTGCAATCCGTCACGCTACTCGTACCATGGATGATCTGGAAGCACATGAACGATTGTGTCTTCGACAATGTGAGACCTTCGATCGATAGGTTAGTGCACAGGATCAAGGACGAGGTCCTAACTGGGCAAAGGATGGAGTTCAAGGGCTTAGAGTTGGTTTGTCCCCATCCTGACATGTCCACTTATCTGACTGTTGATTATGTAAAACTCACCTCCTAGGTGGATTGTAATTGTACCCCTATCATTTAAATGAAATTAAGCACAAAGGTCCTTTGCGTTTTCTCAAAATAAAAATCCATGATTGCTTCTATTACAATTTTTCCAATGTGGTTTCAATAATATATCCACGGGACCAGCACGAGCAAGAAAATTTATCCTTTGAGAGAGTTATATTTTTATGGAATCTTCATAGCCGAGATCTCTGAGTTGCATCTTGCAAACAAAAGAATATTAGAGAACCTAGTCTATCTTCCATCTAGAACAAAAGACTAATTCACAAAAACCTAAGAGAGCTAAGTGCGTCGAGGCTGCGGAGTATCGCGTTGGGTGAATATTGTATACCCACAGGAGAGTAGATGGGATTTTTATTACCGATAATGACGAGTACAATATTACTGCCAACTACTTTAGACAAAAGTTAGGGGGTTTTCTTAATAATTCTTGCACAAATACTTGAAGAACCAAAATAAATATGCGCTTATAATGGACATCTTATGTACCTAACTAAAACTAAAATACTATGATAGCTTCTCAAGCATTACCTAAGGCATATGGTTAGAGCTCACACCCACATGACTTTATCACCGCAGTAGAAGTAGATCACATCCGGGGAAACACCGTGTTTGGCGAGCAGCAAGGGCATGGAGTGTCCATGCCACTCCAGCCATCATCGACCACCTCACTGTGCACAAGTAGTCACATGACGAGTTAATGTAAGGAGAGTAGAATATTTCTAGCGCATAGAAGCATATATGACGGATCTTCAGCCACCAATCATCCGTCAGTTTTTTAGTTTCTCCCACAGGATGTTTACTGCACAACAACCTTCAGTTTCTCATTCTTCGGGTCATGAAGTGACATAAAGAAACCCAATATGCCAAAAGATAAATAATTCATCTGAAAATAAAAGACAAACACGATGTACTATATACATTCTAGTCATCCAGTGTATACCAATATACACGGAAAAACATGTGCATCGTCATCGTGCAAACACAATTCTGCTATTCTGATCTTATTTTATCCATATTTCTAACATTTAAGAAATAAATTGAAGTTACTACCATCAATCTGTACATGTATCATCGTGATATCCACGTGGTTAAATATTTGAAACTTTCACAATCTATAGGTGTGCAAATATACCTGGATTGTTCATATTAATGAGTATGCTCCACCTTATCAAGAATTTTTGCCTCTTCAACTTACATGAGCTCGTGGGACCTGGTTTCATTGATCTCCTTTTCATATTCCTCCTGAAATAGCACAACAACACGTCAGCCACAAAAACTGAGCATTGTCAAGTACGTCTTATTCCCACCATCAAGAAATTTAAGGACTGCTGGACTGCTTGTGAACTGACGTACATGGCTTTATCACAGGGTGTTACTAATAAAAACATGAACCGATTTATCAGCACTACAACAGTTTTCAAAATGCTGGAGGCCCATGTCAACTATAATCTACTATGCCCTATCATAACACGGAACATTATAAATGATACTTAGCAAGAACTAAACCTAATGGAAGTGCTTCTACTAACTATACATCAAAGCTGAACAAGTTTTCAGACTTTTCTACTCAAAAGCATCCATTCTACTGGACGAACATACTGCAGACCAAGAAAAACAGTTTTTTAAGAGTTCATGGGAAGTTGAAATTGCATTACATTAGAATTAAGGGTTAATTGGATTCATGCCACTGTAACTTTCACCAGTTGGAAAAATGCCATTACAAAAATCAAAGTTGGAAATATGCCACTACAATTTTCACATACCTCTACATATGCCATTTCCAACAATACCGAGCCATATACTACCTTTATATGCTTGTAAATACCTTTATACGGCAGCGGCCGGAGGCTGGTGCGACATGGCTGGAGGCTGGCATCGCAGATGGTGGCGCGCGCAACGCGGCTGCTGATTCCAGAGCTCCGCGCACTTGTCCATGGAGCCGCTGATCCCCGAGACGCCTTGACCTCGAGTTGATTCCGCCAGCCGTCAACAGCGTGCTACCCGTCCGTGCCCCGTCGTCGGCCTCGCGCTCCCCGATCGTGTCACTCATCGCCCGACCTGCCCGAGCTCCAGCCGCGTCTCCGCCCCATCGAAGCTCCGGCCCCGACGAACTCGCCGCCTCTGCCCATCGCGTTCACAATCCCCGACAGGCTCGCCACCACGCCGCACTCCGCCGCCTGGGATGAGCTCGCTCACCATGCTGCATCCGCCTCTGGACTGCGCCCAAGTCCCCGGCCCGTCGTGTTCTTCGCGCCACTACGACCTCCGCCCGTTGAAGCTCGTGTGCGTGCGTTGTGTTCCGGCCGGCGGCAGAATCACTGTGTACGTGCGTGTGAGCCAATGAAGGCCAAGATCAATCTGTGCATGTGCGCATCTTGCCGGTGCTAGCTGCGTGCAAGTTCGATCTGGAGCGGAAGTCAGCTTGCTGCTAGCTGTGTACGCCGGAAGTACTCGGCGGCTGGGCAAGAGAAATCGAGTGTTTCAATGTTACAGTTCGGTGGGCACATGGGTAATATGGTCAGTACAGAAATACACATTGGAATACAAGTCTTTATTGATCCGTTATTCTATTAAGTCAAGATAATGGTGTATGTAGAGGTATGGAAAAGTTGTAGTGGCATATTTCCAAGTTTGGTTTTTGTAATGGCATTTTTCCAACTTGCGAAAGTTATAGTGGCATGAATCCAATTAACCCTAGAATTAACCTAAAAATTGGTATCTATTTACCACGATTTAGCTTCAAAAAATGCAAGATATTTCGAAGCAACATACATGTATTGACCTAGAACTTGTAATGTACCAGTGGGGAATAGATGAATCACCACATGTTTTTTCAAAGGCCTACAGAGGGCAATAAGCCAACCATCACGACATGTTCTTGTTTGATCACAAAGTTGCAGACATCTAAGAAATCACCAGAGCATGTAAGAGGTGAAACCGCACAAAATAATAATAAAAAATCACTGGGTTCAATACTTGTAACTGCTACATCAGAAGCCTGTTTTAGTGTAGCAGCTGAAAAATAATAATTCCATCTGCCATCACGCATACAACAACATTGAAAAGCCAAGCCAAATAGTGTCTTTCAAAATAAAGCCAAGCGTCATAAATTTGTGCAAAAAAACGACCAATAGAGCCAAATGCTAACCAAGGGAGGGACATATAAATACGATAGTACAGTCTATCTTCTATCAACAATAATACATATAGAATATTTACAAATCATCAGTAATCAGAATAATGAATAGGCACGACAGGCATTCTATAGAACAGGTTGTATACGGCGGAGTTGTACCTGCACAGAACAGACTTGCAGCATGATGCTGCGTAGGGAGACCCCGGCCCTCCATTAGATCGGCCAAATATGAATCTGGCAGGCCGTGCAGCAGACCATCCCTCAAACGAGCCAGACCGGCTGAGCAGGAAGTGATCCGCCAATGGAACCTATTCTGCGCAGCCTGCTACTTGGCCACATTCCATGGATCGATGTTGTGCTACTCTTGGAAGCTTGTCTGGCAGAGCTGGGCGTCACTCGGTGAAATTCTCCATTGGCTGGCCCAATCAGCCCACTGCTGACCGCTGACAACTTGCTCGCCGAGGGCTGTAGCACACTCCCACTGCCTCATGTGCGACCAACACCGAAGACATCCGGCACCTACTGCTGGCCTGCCCCTTTGCCCAGCAAACTTGGCACACTATCTTGGCTTGGCTGAGCATACTGCCTGTATGGACTGGTGGCTGCGTGCTCGAATGTCACGCCACCGACCGCATGCAAGGATCTGCAATCCGTCACGCTACTCGTACCAGGATGATCTGGAAGCACATGAACGATTGTGTCTTCGACAAGGTGAGACTTCGATCGATAGGTTAGTGCACAGGATCCAGGACGAGGTCCTAACTGGGCAAAGGATGGAGTTCAAGGGCTTAGAGTTTTTGTCCCCATCCTGACATGTCCCTTATCTGACTGTTGATTATGTAAAACCACCTCCTAGGTGGATTGTTAATTGTACCACCCCTATCATTTAATGAAATTAAGCAAAAAGGTCCTTTGCGTTTTCTCCAAAATAAAAATCCATGATTGCTTCTATTACAATTTTCCAAGGTGGTTTCAATAATATATCCACGGACCAGCATGAGCAAGAAAATTATCCTTTGAGAGAGTTATATTTTTATGGAATCTTCATAGCCGAGATCTCTGAGTTGCATCTTGCAAACAAAAGAATATTAGAGAACCTAGTCTATCTTCCATCTAGAACAAAAGACTAATTCACAAAACCTAAGAGAGCTAAGTGCGTCGAGGCTGCGGAGTATCGCGTTGGGTGAATATTGTATACCCACAGGAGAGTAGATGGGATTTTTATTACCGATAATGACGAGTACAATATTACTGCCAACTACTTTAGACAAAAGTTGGGGGTTTTCTTAATATCTTGCACAATACTTGAAGAACCAAAAAAATATGCGCTTATAATGGCCATCTTATGTACCTAACTAAAACTAAAAATACTATGATAGTCTTCTCAAGCATTACCTAAGGCATATGGTTAGAGCTCACACCCACACTGACTTTATCAACCGCAGTAGAAGTAGTCACATCCGGGAAACACCGTGTTTGGGCGAGCCAAGGGCATGGAGTGTCCATGCCACTCCAGCCATCATCGACCACCTCACTGTGCACAAGTAGTCACATGAACGAGTTAATTGTAAGGAGAGTAGAATATTTCTAGCGCATAGAAGCATATATGACGGATCTTCAGCCACAATCATCCGTCAGTTTTTTAGTTTCTCCCACAGGATGTTTACTGCACACAACCTTCAGTTTCTCATTCTTCGGGTCATGAAGTGACATACCGAAGAACCACCAGGGACGAGACATGAGGGGATCTGGCTCCGCTCCAACTCCCAAACAAGACTCCTAGGATCCATGACAAGGACGGAGCACGCCCAGCCCAGCCGCCATGGGGACGAAGCCAGAAATCTCCACATCATCCTATGGGGAAGCAAAATCAAGAATCAAATATCAAGGATAAGAAAGAAATCTCTTCAGAAATCAAGTTTGCTGCATCCTATGGGGATTTTTTTAAAACCAGAAGACCTTTGGTGTTGCAAGGGGCTTCAGAGTTTTGCGTTCCAACCTGCTCAAATAACAGCATTAATAAAGATATGGAGAATGCCACAATGCTAATAGTTGATTTGCCAAATATAATTGAAAAGTGCATGTCTTTAAAACATAAAAAGAATTAGAAAATTTTCCAGGAAGGTCTCCGTAGGGGCAATAGGTACTCTCCAAGGTTACCATGCACAGTAGTTTGTAGCCCATTGTTGGAGTAAATGCATTGTGCGAGCTTACCCATTCAAAAATATAAACCTTGTTCTCATGCTATGTACTGTAGTTTGGTCTCCCAGCTAAAGTCTCAAATCTCACGACGCCGAATGCAGACACGTCGATCTTGTTTGTCATATGGACTCTCATGGCATACTCAGGTGCGAGATAACCACTTCAAGGAGACGACTAACGCCATCAGCTACATACGAAAATACTACATAGACAGAGAAGTTAGCAAGGTGGAAATGCACTGACAATGTGCCAGCAACCCTCGTGTTCACATGTGTCTTCAGGTCATCATAAAGTTTGGCTATCCTACCAAATAATATATGTATTGATCAATCAGTGTATGATAAAAAAAACATTCTTGAACTCCTTACACATGTTTGGGTCAAAAAATGTGACGATGATAATTATCCAGTCAAATAAACGCTTATTATTTTTTTGCAATCTTGAAGTCTATTCATAATACCTACAGCATCAAATAAAAGATAATTGATTCATAGCATGGTCATATTAGCTTAATCTATTGCCTCTGTATAAAATGTGAATGGAAGGAGAAAATGTGTAAAAGTTTCTTGCCTACATCAACTCACTGCAACTTGAGCATGGTTATGTACGACCTGTTCCATGACGGGATGGACATCATGTCTACTACACAGCACATCAACACATGGTCATGTAATCTCTACTATCATTATTTTCTTTGATTTCCAAACATTTTCATGGAGTAGAAGCAAAATCAAGAATCAAATATCAAGGATAAGAAAGAAATCTCTTCAGAAATCAAGTTTGCTCCATCCTATGGGAAATTTTTAAAAACCATAAGACCTTGGGTGTTGCAAGGGGCTTCAGAGTTTTGCGTTCCAATCTGCTCAAATAACAACATTAATAAAGATATGGAGAATGCCACAATGCTAATAGTTGATTTGACAAATATAATTGAAAAGTGCATGTCTTTAAAACCTGAAATGAATTAGAAACTTTTCCAGGAAGGTCTCCGCAGGGACAATAGGTACTCTCCAAGGTTACCGTGCACTGTAGTTTGTAGCCCATTGTTGGAGTAAATGCATTGTGCGAGCTTACCCATTCAAAAATATAAACCTTGTTCTCATGCTATGTACTGTTGTTTGGTCTCCCAGCTAAAGTCTCCAATCTCACGACGCCGAATGCAGACACGTCGATCTTGTTTGTCATATGGACTCTCATGACATACTCAGGTGCGAGATAACCACTTCAAGGAGACGACTAACGCCATCAGCTACATAGGAAAATACTACATACGGGATTTAGCTTGAATGGACATTAGTTCAATGAGATATATGCTGTTATGAATTACCAAAATCACCCGGGGATTAGTTGCACTTTCAGTTTGCCGTGGACATCATTGACCGGCTGATGGGACACGCCCTTCACGCTAGCATCTTGCAGCAGCTTCATTCCCGGCGGGCTTTCCTGGGGATCTCTCTTTACACTGGGTGACGTAGCCATTGTCAAAGGAATCCTTGCCCTATTAGGCAAGGCTTCTGGCCTTTAGGTGAACTACGCCAAAAGCTTGGCACCACCATCCTACTCGGCGACCCTCAAGTTGCCGAGATGATAGCGTAGTTGGGAAGACCGATAGTGGAACTCCCCATCACTTACCTTGGCATTCTGCCGACGATGGTCCGCCCTCTGTTGCTAAGCTGCAACCCAACAGAGACTTGGTGGCCGGGCGGCAACAAACCCTATTATCAGCGCAATCCTAGTTCACCAAATGCTTGTGATAGTTCCCCCAAAGAAAAGAATCAGACAACTCGCAAAGATACAGAGGGGGTTCCTTTGGGCTGGGCGCGCTATCACCAATGGAGGGCACTTCCACGTCAACTGACGCCATGTCTAGTGTCCGATCGAGTATGATGTCCTGGGAGTTCCCAATCTGGAGCGCGTCGGGCTAGCGCTCCGACTGCGATGGCTTTGGTTCGCTTGCAAGGACCATGACCTCGCTTGGCAAGGACTGGCCTTGGCCTTGGCCCCGGCCTCCATGAGATCGGCCAATATATGTAACTCTGGCAGGCCGTGCAGCAGACCATCCTCTCAAACGAGCCAGACCGGCTGAGCAGGAAGTGATCCGCCAATGGAACCTATTCTGCGCAGCCCTGCTACTTGGCCACCTTCCATGGATCGATGTTGTGCTACTCTTGGAAGCTTGTCTGGCAGAGCTGGGCGTCACCTCGGGTGAAATTCTTCCATTGGCTGGCCAATCAGGCCCACTGCTGGACCGCTGACAGACTTGCTCGCCGAGGGCTGTAGCACCACTCCCACTGCCTCATGTGCGACCAAGCACCGAAGACAATCCGGCACCTACTGCTGGCCTGCCCCTTTGCCCAGCAAACTTGGCACACTATCTTGGCTTGGCTGAGCATACTGGCCCACTGTTATGGACTGGTGGCTGCGTGCTCGGAATGTCACGCCACCGACGCAATGCAAGGATCTGCAATCCGTCACGCTACTCGTACCATGGATGATCTGGAAGCACATGAACGATTGTGTCTTCGACAATGTGAGACCTTCGATCGATAGGTTAGTGCACAGGATCAAGGACGAGGTCCTAACTGGGCAAAGGATGGAGTTCAAGGGCTTAGAGTTGGTTTGTCCCCATCCTGACATGTCCACTTATCTGACTGTTGATTATGTAAAACTCACCTCCTAGGTGGATTGTAATTGTACCCCTATCATTTAAATGAAATTAAGCACAAAGGTCCTTTGCGTTTTCTCAAAATAAAAATCCATGATTGCTTCTATTACAATTTTTCCAATGTGGTTTCAATAATATATCCACGGGACCAGCATGAGCAAGAAAATTTATCCTTTGAGAGAGTTATATTTTTATGGAATCTTCATAGCCGAGATCTCTGAGTTGCATCTTGCAAACAAAAGAATATTAGAGAACCTAGTCTATCTTCCATCTAGAACAAAAGACTAATTCACAAAAACCTAAGAGAGCTAAGTGCGTCGAGGCTGCGGAGTATCGCGTTGGGTGAATATTGTATACCCACAGGAGAGTAGATGGGATTTTTATTACCGATAATGACGAGTACAATATTACTGCCAACTACTTTAGACAAAAGTTAGGGGGTTTTCTTAATAATTCTTGCACAAATACTTGAAGAACCAAAATAAATATGCGCTTATAATGGACATCTTATGTACCTAACTAAAACTAAAATACTATGATAGCTTCTCAAGCATTACCTAAGGCATATGGTTAGAGCTCACACCCACATGACTTTATCACCGCAGTAGAAGTAGATCACATCCGGGGAAACACCGTGTTTGGCGAGCAGCAAGGGCATGGAGTGTCCATGCCACTCCAGCCATCATCGACCACCTCACTGTGCACAAGTAGTCACATGACGAGTTAATGTAAGGAGAGTAGAATATTTCTAGCGCATAGGCGTCCAGGTTGTTTTTCGTCCCACCACTTCGTCCGGTTTTTTTGTGACTGGTTTTTTTCGTCCCTCCACCACCACCACCCCCTTCACCGGAAAAAAAAAAAAAGCCCGACCGCAGTTGTCCCACCTTCCTCTCTCGATTCTGGCCGACACACATCGAGCTCTCGCATCAGCCAACCACCGGATGCGGACGAAGGCGCAGCCTGCGACAGCTGACCGCCGAGCTGGGGAGACGCGCGCGCCGAGCGGATCACCAGGACGCCGCCGCCACCATCCTCATCCACCTCCTCGCCATCCTTCCCAGACTCGTCGGGGGCACCGCTATTCTGTCGCTCAGACCCACCCGCTCCCTCCTCTCTCCCCCCCCCCCCCCCCACCCCGCCTGCCCGCCCCGCGATTCCACCGCACATTGGGGAGATACTGCAGGCGACCTTCCTGGCGGATCGGGCCCGTCCGATGGAGATCCATCCCGGGCACTCCCTTATCTTGCGTGGCACGTCTACATCAATGTCTCCATTCCACCTCACCCGAGGCCTTTACCTTCCCACCTCTGCTTCAGATTGACATCGTTTGCAAGGTATGTGCTTGATTGTTCCAAACTGGATCGAGGGTTGTGCAAGGTACTTGGGTGTCGTCATTGACGGAAATCATCACGCCGAGCTTCCATCGTAGGGCTCCCGCGTCGATGAGTAGGTCTTCCGAACTGCACGAGCTCTGTTGAGAAGGATGCTTTTAATTCTGGTTTTGCCTACATGCTTTCTTTGCCTGTGTCTACTAGCTAACGTCTTCTTAAGAGGTAGCTGCTGCTGAAGTGGTGATCACAGTTGTTCACAGTTGTCCCTGACCTGAAGTACTTTGTCATTAGAAACTTGCAACAGCCAGGCAGTGAAATTAGCAGCAGCTGTACGGTTAGAAACTAATTTGCAGTCGCACATATTATGGACTACATATGGAGCAAAGTGGTGAATCTACACTCTAAAGATGTCTATATAATCCGTATGTAGTTTGTAGTGGAATCTCTAAAAAGATTATATTTGGAACGAGGAGGGAGTAAACTCTAGCAACAGCAAACATGATCTCCTCTTCCAGTAAGTCAGTGGTAAACCATCTTTTCCCTGATTTGTGCTGGACTGCTTAAGTGTTACAGAGAAGCTGTTATGTCTTTTGTGATTTTGCATGAGATGTATCAATTGTTGTGGAAGAACCTAATGCTCATCAGTTATATGGTGAACGGTTGGTTAGCTATGATAATTTCAGACCTACTAATATTCTTGGTAAGTGAGGATATGGCAATATGGTTTCGTTTCATCCCGCTGTGGTCCTCCTTTGAAAAACCCTGCACCCGCTCGCTCCCGTGCGCTGCGGTGAGCCCTGTTCCAATCGGAGCTATTTCAGTGATGCTGACTTTCGCTAGGTCCAGGTCCTACACGATGCCACTGGGTTCTTCGTCAAGGTGAGTCATACTGAACCGGGGAGATATCATCCTTCCATGATGTCTCCTACGCAGCACTGCTGAAGTCTGTCTGTGCAGGTACAACTCGCGTATACAACCTTTCTATAGAAATGCCTGCGTGCCTATTCCTGATCTGATTAATGATGATTTGTAAATATTGCTATATGTATTATGTGTGATAGAAGATAGACTGTACTATCGTATTGAGAGTCCCTCCCTTGGTTAGCATTGGCTCTATTGGTCGTTTTTGCACACTTATGGACGCTTGGCTCCTTTTATTTTAAAGAACTATTTGATTGGCTTTTCAATGTTGTTGTTGTATGCGTGATGCAGATGGAATAGATTTTTCAGCAGCCTACACATAAAACAGGCTTCTGATGTAGCCGTTACAAGTATGAAACCCAGTGATTTTTTATTATTATTTTGTGCGGTTTCACCTCTTACATGCTTGGTGATTTCTTAGAGTGTCTCCAACTTGGTGACAAACAAGTAACATGTCGTGATGGTGGATTAGCACTCTTGTAGGCCTTTGAAAAAAAATGTGGTGGACATTTCCCACCCCACCCCTTACCAAATGCGGTAATTACAGTTCTAGGGCAAAATACCTGTATGTTGCTTCGAAATATCTGCATTTTTTGAAGCTAAATGTGGTAATAGATACCAATGTTTAGGGAAGTGTCGAGGGTATAATTGGAATAGGCCACTATACTGTCGCAAGTTGGAAAAAAATGCCATTACAAAACAAACTTGGAAAATATGCCACTACAACTGCTCATACCTACATAACACCATTATCTGGACTTAATCGAATAAAGGATCAATAAAGACTGTGTATTCCATGGGGATTTCTTACGACAATATTACCATGTGACCACCGAACTGTAACATTGAAAACCGATTATATTGGTCCCAGCCGCCGAGAGTACTCCGGCTACGTACACAGCTAGCAGCAGATGACTTCCGCTCCAGATCGAACTTGCACGCAGCTATAGCACCGGCAAAGTATGCGCAAATGACGATGATCTGGCATTAATTGGCTCAAACGACGTACACGTGATTCTGACCGCCGGCAGGAACAACACACGCACGAATGACGACGAGATTCAAGGGCGGAGGTCGTTTAGGGCGCGAAGAACACGAAGGGCCGGGGACTGGGCGCAGTCCAGAGGCGGATTGCAGCATGGGTGAAGCGGCTAATACAGGGCGGGAGTGCGGAGTGGGGCGAGACTTCGGGGATTGTGAAACGCATGGGCAGAGCGGCGAGAGTTCGTCGGGGGCAGGAGTTCGATGGGGCGGAGAAGCGGTGGGAGCTCGGGCGGTCGGGAGAGGAGTGACAGATCGGGGGGAGCGAGAGGCGACGACGGGCACGGAAGGGGTGGTAGCACGTGTTGACGGCGGCGGAATAAAATCTGAGGTCAATGCGTCCGGGGATCAGCGGTCCATGAACAAGTGAGCGGAG
>CM022298.1:43874165-43885158 GCA_011799875.1 Thinopyrum elongatum | reverse complement strand
AGCCCTAGGCCACGCCCCCTAGGCTTGTGGGCCCCTCGGGAGTCCTCCTGACCTAATCTTTGGCCTATACATTCAGAAATATTCCCAAACCAACAAAGGCGTCCACAAAAATAATTTTCCGCCGCCGCAAGCTCCTGTTCTCGAGAGATCCCATCTGGAGACCTTTTCTGGCAATCTGCCGGAGGGGGAATCGATCATGGAGGGCTTCTCCATCAACCTTGCTGCCCTTCCGATGATGTGTGAGTAGTTTACCACAGACCTACGGGTCCATAGCTAGTAGCTAGATGGCTTCTTCTCTCTCTTTGATCTTCAATACCATGTTCTCCTCGATCTTCTTGGAGTTCTATCCGATGTAATCTTATTTTGCGATGTATTTGTTGAGACACGATGAATTATGGGTTTATGATCAGATTATCTATGAATATTATTTGAGTCTTCTCTGAACTCTTTTATGCATGATTTAAATAGCTTTGTATTTCTCTCCGATCTATTGATTTGGTTTGGCCAACTGAGTTGATCTATCTTGCAATGGGAGAGGTGCTTTGCGATGGGTTCAATCTTGCGGTGTCCTCACCCAGTGACAAAGTAGGGGTAGCGACGCACGTATTGTATTGTTGCCATTGAGGATTAAAAGATGGGGTTTATATCATATTGCTTGAGTTTGTCCCTCTACATCATGTCATATTGCTTAAAGCCTTACTCTGTTCTTTTGAACTTAATACTCTAGATGCAGGCAGGAGTCGGTCGATGTGTGGAGTAATAGTAGTAGATGCAGGCAGGAGTCGGTCTACTTGTCACGGACGTGATGCCTATATTCATGATCATTGCCTTAGATATCGTCATAATTATTTACTTTTCTATCAATTGCTCAACAGTAATTTGTTCACCCACCGTATGTTTTGCCTTCAAGAGAGAAGCCTCTAGTGAACCCTATGGCCCCCGGTCTATTTACCATCATTTACTTTCAGATTTATAAAATCAAAAACCCAAAAATACCTTGCTGCAATTTATTTATTTCTATTTATTTTATCTTTTAGTTATCAATTATATCTATCTCTATCAGATCTCACTTTTGCAAGTGACCGTGAAGGGATTGACAACCCCTTTTCGTGTTGGGTGCAAGTATTTGTGAGTTTGTGCAGGTGCATATATTGGGGACTTGCGTGTTCCTCCTACTGGATTGATACCTTGGTTCTTAACTGAGGGAAATACTTATCTCTACTTTGCTACATCACCCTTTCCTCTTCAAGGGAAAAACCAATGCAAGCTCAAGAAGTAGCACGTCACGGCTCCGCCCCTTCATGGTATGTCTCTCTTCCCCTCTCCGTCCAATTCTCATGTCTGTGTTTGTATTGTGTTGTGTGCGTATGTGCGTGTGTGCTCTGTGTGAGTACTGTGATGGGTGTGCTCTGTGTGTGGCTTGCTAGCATATGTGAGTGTGTGATTTCCACCTATCGATGCTTGTACGAACTCATTGTGTGTGCTTGTTTGCTGCTTGTTGGGTGCCGATGGATGCTTGTTGCATGTGCGTGCCTGTGTGTGGTGTTTGCTGGATCAAGCAACAAGGATACATATTGTTTTCTAATAGGCCATGAGGATCTGAACTAATAGTGAGCTTTCAAGTTTTAAAAGGTAGCTAAAGTAATATATTGAGCAAAGTCAGGGAGTAACCTGCTCTGATACCAATTGTAGGAACGAAGTATGTCTACCAGAGGGGGGGAGGGGTGAATGGGAGTTTTAAAATTTCTTCAGAAATCTCAGAACTCTCGGAACACAGCAGCGGATCAAATGAAAAACAAACTACAGTGAGCTAGAACTAAGTACTGAAAGGAAACAGAGTCATGCATCGAGGGAAATCACATGAGGGAAATCATTACGAAAGTAAATGGGGGCAACAGAGATAACCAGTGGTGCTCGATGGCGACATGGTATTTGTTCGACCAGTTCGTCCTTCTGCACAAGGACTACGTCTGCTTGAAGGGGTTGTGACTTAACACGGAAGATAAACTCTCTTCACCCTATTCTCCTCGACAATTGGTTCGTCAACCAATGCCGATTACTTGTGGTAGATACTTGAGGCAATCTCCAAACCTTCACAGACTTCTTTTTTGAGAACCACAATCACTCTTGGTCTCTGAAGAACTTGACACCTAACCGTCTAGAGAGTTTGCAGCTCTCAAGAGTAATATGCGGAGCGTACTGAACTTAGATTCGAGTGATGCTAAACCACTATCTAATTCTTCGGCTCTAGGGGTTTTCTCACGGTGGATTTTTGTCATGGTGATCTCATGGTAGATGCTATAGGGTGGCTAAAGGTGGGGCTAACGACACGGGTACCGGTGGGCTCCAGAGGCGAGGTCGATACGCGCAAGTGAGGGACACAAAACGTACCCAGGTAGGACATCAGTAGTAGCGCTGGAAAATAACCAGCGCTGCTGCTAATTAGCAGTAGCGTTGGTCTCGGGTAGCGCTACAAGTTATGACTTAGCAGTAGCACTGGAAATACAAAGAGCGCTACTGATAAGTGGGACCCAATGATGCTAGCTGTAGTAGCAACGCGGTCCAAAATACAACGCTACTGGTAAGATTTTAGGAGTAGCGCTTGCTACGACAGCACTGCTACTACTATTGGGCCCCACTTAGTAGTAGCGCTGCTCCTGACAAGCGCTACTACTAAGCACCATAGCAGTAGCGCCGTCAAGAATACAATGCTACTGCTAGGCGTGGCTACCACCTTTTCACCCACCCCTCCCCCCTCCCCCTTCCTCCCCCTTTGCCCTCTCCCCTCCTTTCCCCTCTCCCCTCTCTAAGTTAATTCTCCACCATTATTGCCCTTCTTCTCTCTTCCTTCTACCTCTCTTCTCTCCCCATTAATGCCCCCTCCACCATAATGTTCTCCTACATAAATGGCCTCTCCTCTATATCTTCCTCATTTATTTGGCTCTCCCTCCTTGCATACATATAGATCTAGCTAGCTCATCCCTCTCCATCTCCATTAGTTAGCTAGAGTCATCTCTCCTCCCAACAACTAGATCTAGATAGCTATTTAGCCATCCACTTTCAATCCCTATATATAGGTAGCGAAGGCCTCACATCTAACCGTGCTCGATCTCTCTCGGGAGATAGGTGAGTAAAAAGTTGTGCATTTCAAGAATGGAAATATGTGTGTTTGCGATATGAAGGGATTTGTGCGAGTGACAAGCCCCTTGAGTTGCTTATGTTTTGCCGAAATGTCGATTTCGAGCAAACTCGATATGTCCTATTTTTAGGCAAGGTCATGCCAAATTTTTATATGAGTTTGATGCATGCATGCATTTTGTTTATAACCCTTTTGCTTGTTATACTGTGCAGTCGGTCATGAAGGTGAGTGGAAGGAAGGTGGAGCGATACTTGCAATCCGCGGTGATGGACATGTATGCAAATAATCGGACTGGGATTAGATGTCCGTGTATAAGATGCAAAGAAGGAGTCATTTTGGACCCTTTTGCTCGTGGCAGTTTGAAGGCGCACCTGCTGATGAATGGTTTCATGGATGGCTATACTCGGTGGATAAGTGAAGATGATGATGAGGACGTCCACATGGCAGGGAATAACGACATGGGGCTAGACGAAGAGATGACTGATCGACACGAAGACGATGGGGCCGGACATGGCGGCGGGGAAGAGTCCGGACATGGCAGCGGCGGAGAAGATTTCGGACAAGGCGAAGAAGAGTTCGGACATGGCAGAGAAGAGGCGACGGACACGCCGCAGTCTTCGACGCTACTAAGTTCAGTCGTGCAGGACCCTCATGTTCAAGACCTCCTTCGCAAGAGTACGACTAGCGACAGAGCTGCTTCTAGAGAGGAGGCCAAGCTGGCGCAACTTGAAGTAGACTCGAAGACTCCATTCTATGACGGTTGTGATCCCGAGGTGACCCGCTTGAGTTTCACGCTCGAACTTCTAAAGACGAAGGCCAAAAACAAATGGACAGACAAAAGCTTCGATGAGCATTTAAAGTATCTACATAATAAAGTTCTTCCCGCGGGGAACCTGTGTCCTACTAGTGTCGAGGAGGCCAAGAAAATCGTTTGCCCTCTTGATCTGCCGCACATTAGATACCACGCATGCATCAATGATTGCATCATTTATCGGTGGGAGCACGCGGAAAAAACCAGTTGTCCAATGTGCAATACTTCTCGATACAAGAAGGCAGGAAAGAAAGCTCCTCAAAAAGTTGTATGGGACTTTTCGATCAGTCCCTGTCTGCAGTGGTATTTCGTAGATCCTAAGGAAGCAAAGCTAATGCGCTGGCACGCGGAGAGGAAGAAGTCCGACGATGGAGATGATCCAAAGCTGAGACACCTCGCAGATGCTAGCCAGTGGAGAGCAATCAACGCCGAATATGGATTTTTCGTAGAATATGCAAGGAACATCATGCTTGGTGCGTGTACCGATGGCATGAATCCGTTTGGAAACCAGAACACCAACCACAGCACATGGCCTGTGTTTGTATGGATGTACACCCTCCCCCCATGGAAGTGCATGAAGACAAAGTACATACACATGAGCATGCTGATTCAAGGGCCGAAACAACTGGGAAATAATATTAACCTGTACATGGGGCTTCTGAAGGAGGAGCTAGACACGAAAATCGCCGGTCAGGACATGGGACGCCAGCAGAGGAGATTATTTCTATATGAGAGCCGCGCTGATGACGACGGTGCACAACTATCTTGGTTACGAGTACACCTCAGGCCAGGTGTGCCACGGATACCATGGATGCACGAGGTGCATGGATGATACAACGTCTGAGCAGCTTACGTCAATGAAAGATGGCGGGTCTGGGAAAATCATGTACATGGGGCATCGTAGATGGCTCGAGAAGGATGACCCGTGGAGAAAATGTGGAGATCTATTCCGTGGTCTGGCTGAGCATTGAGGACCTCCACGTAAGAGGAGCGACGCCGAAATCAACGAGCTGTTGAAAAACTGGGAACAGTGCCCCACGCCGGGAAAGATGAAAAAGGCGCCGGAGCCGCTGCTGAAGGTATGGAAAACGAGGTATGTTTTCTAGGACTTGGAGTACTAGCCCAATGACGACACACCTCATTGCCTTGATCAAATGCATATCACGAAGAATGTCCTCGAGATCTTGCTTGGCACACTGATGAACATGCCAGAGAAGACCAAGGATGGGCTGAAGGCAAGGAAAGACTTGGAAGATCTGAAGATCAGGAGAGATCTCCACATGCCACCCCGTAAAAAGTCGACGGAGGAGACGAAGACTGAGACGGAGGCGGGGGAAAGGGGCAGAAAAGTCAACAAGAAGGAGGAGAATTATTGCCCCCCTTCTTGCTTCACCTTAAGTGCAAAGGAGATCAATCAATTCATCAAGTGCCTTACGGGAATCAAAGTCAGTTCCGGTTACTGTGGGAAGATAAGCAGATTTCTAGACACCAAGAAGAAAATGTTCAGCGAGATGAAGTCTCATGACTGTCATGTGATGATGACGCAGATACTCCCGGTTGCCATTAGAGGGATAATCGACAAGCACGTCCGTGACACGCTTACTGGTCTCTGCAACTTCTTCGATGTTATCTCTCGAAAGTCCATCAGTGTGAAGCAGCTCCGAAGGCTATAGGAAGATATCTATGTCATACTATGTGAGCTTGAGATGTACTTCCCGCCCGCGTTCTTTGATGTTATGGTGCATCTGTGTGTCCACATCATGGACGACATCATCTACCTCGGGCCGACATTCCTTCACAACATGATGCCATTCGAGAGGATAAATGGGGTCATCAAAGGATTCGTTCGTAACATGTCCCGCCCCAAAGGGAGCATCGTCCAGGGGTATCTGACGCAAGAGTGCATCTCATTTTGTGAGAATTATATAGGCATCGGAGACCCTGTTGTTGGTTTTCCCATCAAGAAGCACCATGGGAGGCTCGGAGGAGAAGGTCACAACAACGGCCGGAGGGAATTGCACATGGACTACTCGGATCAACGGAACGACTTTGACATGGCTAACTTAGTAGTGCTACAACACCTAGATGTGGTAGATGATTATGTGACACTGCACAAAGAAACCATCGCAAAGAAGTACCGTGATAAGGGGATGCGCAAGACGAATGATGAAGTTACTGTAGAGCACAACGCCACTTTCTTGCGTTGGTTCAAAGAGCAAGTTCTTACTAATCCCCCGGAAGAGGGCAGTTCGGACGGATTGCTCATACACGCCTTAGCACATGGCCCTGCACCCAAACTCGCGACCTATCAGGCATACGATATCAATGGGTACACGTTCTACACGGAGGCCAAAGACATGGACAGTGATTACCAGAACTCAGGGGTGATGATTGAATGCGTGACCGACGCCAACGACACAACTGAAAGATTCTACGAAAGGGTCGAAGAGATCTGGGAGCTTGACTACGCTGGAATGCACGATGCGACGATGTTCCGTGTCAGATGGGCTAAGGACGTCGTAAGAGAAAACAACTATTTCACTACCATGTCTATACCCGACGTGAAGAGCGCTACCATGAACATTAACGTCATCGCCAAAACTGAGCCATGGGTACATGCTAAGCACGTGACAAAATGCTTCTTCATAACCGACCCGACCAATCCCAGCCGTGTTGTCGTGAGGAGAGGCAAAAGGAGCATCGTCGAAATGTATGGAGTCGCCAACGAGGAAGATGATGACCCACAAGTATAGGGGATCAATCGTAGTCCTTTCGATAAGTAAGAGTGTCGAACCCAACGAGGAGGAGAAGGAAATGACAAGTGGTTTTCAACAAGGTAATGTCTGCAAGCGCTGAAATTGTAAGTAGCATATAGTTTGATAGCAGGATAATTTGTAACAAGCACATAACGGTAACAACAAATAATATGCAGCAAGATAGCCCAATCCTTTTGTGGAAAAGGACAGGCCAAAACGATTTCTTATAATAAGCAAAGTGTTCTTGAGGGCACACGGGAATTTCATCTAGTTACTTTCACCATGTTGGCTTGATTTGTGTTCACTACTTTGATAATTTGATATGTGGGTGGATTGGTGCTTAGGTGCTGTTCTTACTTGAACAAACCTCCTACTTATGATTAACCCCCTCGCAAGCATCCGCAACTATGAGAAAAGTATTAAGATAGAATCTAACCATAGCATTAAACTTTTGGATCCAAATCAGTCCCTTACGGAATAGCGCATAAACTAGGGTTTAAGCTTCTGTCACTCTCGCAACCCATCATCTAATAACTACTCCACAATGCATTCTCTTAGGCCCAAGTATGGTGAAGTGTCATGTAGTCGACGTTCACATGACACCACTAAGGGAATCACAACATACATACTATCAAAATATCAAACACATATCAAGTTCACATGATTTCTCCCGTGACCTCAAGAACGAAAGTAACTACTCACAAGTGATAAACATGTTCATGATCAGAGGGTATTAAATAGCATAATGGATCTGAACATATAATCTTCCACCAAATAAACCATATATTAATCAACTACAAGATGTAATCAACACTACTAGTCACCCACAGGTACCAATCTGAGGTTCTGGTACGAAGATTGAACACAAGAGATGAACTAGGGTTTGAGAGGAGATGGTGCTGTTGAAGATGTTGATGGAGATTGCCCTCCCCAAGGTGGGAGAGTTGTTGGTGATGATGATGGCGATGATTTCCCCCTCCGGGAGGGAAGTTCCCCCGGCGGAATCGCTCCGCCGGAGGGCAAAAGTGCTCCTGCCCAAGTTCCGTCTCGAGACGGCGGCGCTCCGTCCCGAAAGTCCTCTCCTTTTTTTTCTAGGTCAAAATGACTTATATACCAGAAGATGGGCACCGGAGGTGGGCTGGGCTGAGCACAACCCACCAGGGCGCGCTTGGGGGGCCTAGCGCCCTGGTGTCTTGTGCTCACCAGGTGGCCCCCCTCCAGTAGTTATTTGCTCCAGTATTTTTCATATATTCCACAAAAATTCCTCGTGAAGTTTCAGCTCATTTGGAGTTGTGCAGAATAGGTAGCCTGACGTAGCTTTTTCAGGTCCAGATTTCCAGCTGCCGGAATTCTCCCTCTTTGTATGAACCTTGCAAATTATGAGAGAAAACACATTAGAATTACTCCAAAAAGCATTATTATGCATAAAAACATTATAAATAACAGTAGGTAAACATGATGCAAAATGGACGTATCAACTCCCCCAAGCTTAGACCTCGCTTGTCCTCAAGCGAAAACCAAAATCGAAAAACATGTCCACATGCTTAGAGAGAGAGGTGTCGATAAAAACAAAAATACGGACATAGAAGCATCATGTAAATTATTATAACAGCAACAAACTTTTAATCATAGAACTTTTATCATAGACTTCTCATGAATAAGTAACAATTCATCACAACATCGAAGTATAAAGCATAAACTCTATTGGAGACCAACAAACTATGTTCTCAGTCAACTTTGCAACTACAATTCATCATATTTTCAGGAAGGGTCACGTATCGGAGCCTTTAGGCAAGTCCACATACTCAACCATCATATAGCCTTCTATGATTGCTAACACTCACCGCATACACATGAGCAAAACGTCTCAACCGGACACATAGAAAGATAGGGGCTTATAGTTCGCCTCCCAACATATTCACCTCAAGGGCGATGTCAACAATAATAACTCATGCTACCCACATCCAACTGGATATATGTGCCTATATCTTTCCTCACCACATGATGCTTGCCAAAAGAGAAAAATAAAAAGGAATAGAGAGAAGAACTTTGACTCTTGCATGAAAGTAAATACATAAAAGTAAAAGATAGGCCCTTCGCAGAGGGAAGCAGAGGTTGCCATGCGCTTTTTGTTTGTATGCTCAATCCCTTAGTGCAAGAGAACGTCACGTTATATTGCCCCTTGTGATAGCAACCTTTATTATGCAATCTGTCGCTTTTATTCTTTGCCATCACAAGTTCGTACAACGCTCAATTTTCTCTTACACTAAATGATCTAACACTTTTAGAAGCAATTTTTATTGCCTTATTGCACCGATGACAACTTACTTGAAGGATCTTACTCAATCCATAGGTAGGTATCGTGGTGTAAGTGCATATAGTGCCACCCCTAGTTGGTTTTGGAGTATTGACGACAAACATGGTTGAGGGACTAATGTATTTGTGAGAATTGCAGGATAACAAAGGTAGTATTCCCTCATTGATTCAGTTTACCTACCAGAGATGACCCCTAAAAATGTATGAAGACATTGAAGACAATGGTGGTTTGTGAAGACATTCACGATGAAGATAATGACCTGTGAAGATATTCACTTGAAGACTATGGAGTGCGAAGACATAGTTTGTTTCGTAGTTTCCTTTTCTTCTTTATTGAGTCATAGGAACCACCGTACTATTAAGTGGGGTCCAAGTGAACAAACTCAGATGACTGAAGTGATGCTCAACCAAAATCCTATGTCTTCGAGCGAAGACAATGAGAGCAAATCTTATCCAGAGTTGGATGAGTCAGCTTTGCTTGTAGTCCAAGCCAAGCTGCCGCGTGTTATTGAAAATCCGACCGTTGGACACGTGTTGGTTCCTTAGTGACCCAGGGTCATTTCGACATATCATGTCAGGTTGCCTCCTGGCTATAAATAGCCCACCCCTACATCATAAATTGGTGGCTACTCAGAGTTAGTGCACGGCTTTTGTCGTTTGAGAGCAACCCACCTTCGAAGCCTTTGAGAGAGAGATCCTTGCGAGGACAAAGCCCAAAGCACCCAGATCCATAGAGTGTTAGGCATCAATGAAGTCTTTCTGTCCGCGTGACCTGAAGACTTGTTACACTTGAGGACTGTGCATCCTCCAGCCGGTTAGGCGTCGTTCTGAGCATCCAAGAGTCATTGTGGATTGCCAGTGAATGGAGTCTGTGAAGGTTTGGAAGTCTACCTTGAAGACTTACCCGAGTGATTGGGCGAGGACTGGGTGTCCTTAGCTCAAGGGGAATAAGGTGAAGATGTGGTCTTCCGAGTTCAATCTCAGCCTCCCTAACCAGACGTACAGTTGTCACAGCAACTGGAACTGGTCTACCAAATCCTTGTCTTCATCAAGCTACTTGTTCTATCCCCTACCTTCCTTACACTTCAGTTTGTCTTCGTGAAGTCATTGCCTGCCTGCCTGATCTGTTTGACTTCATTGTTCGAAGACTATTACTGTTTGGCTTCATATTGTCTTCCATTCCGATCCATACTACATAGCTGCCATTAGTCTTCGTGCTGTCACTATATTGCTTACATGACTATGTGCTGTCTTGTGTAGTTTATATTCCAGTGCATATCATATAGGTTCAATTTGATTGTTTGTCTTCAAAGACCTCGTGTTTTGAAGACTTTCATAAAAATCGCCTATTCACCCCCCTCTAGTCGATAACTAGCACTTTCAATTGGTATCAGAGCAAGGTGCTCCCTTGTTCTGTGTGATTCGGTTTAACCACCTGGAGTTTTAGCTATGTCGACTGCATGGATAATCAAGGTCTCCGCTGCGTGCCCCATCTTCGATGGCACTGATTACCCCTACTGGAAGAACAAGATGCGCATGCATCTTGAAGCCATTGACATTGACCTCTGGTATGTCGTCAAGACAGGCGTTCCCAAGGTCGGTGAAGGTGGCACCGCTGCCGATGTCAAGAGGTTCGCGCAACTGGACTCAACAGCCAAGAACATCATCTGTGGTCATCTGACCAAAGGACAGTATGGCCTTGTGAGTGCACTGGAATCTGCGAAGCTAGTCTGGGACTGGCTGTCCAAAGTCAACGAAGGCGTCTCAACTCAGAGAGACTCAAGGATTGATGTTCTTCGCAATCTCTTCAACCGCTTCAAGAGAAACGACAATGAGAATGTCCAGCTCACGTTTGATCGCCTCACTGATATCACAAATGAGCTTCATGCACTTGGCGACACTGAGATCACCAAGCATGAAATTGTGAAGAAGCTACTGAGATCACTTGACAGCTCATTTGACACCTTGGCC
>CM022298.1:43775845-43873165 GCA_011799875.1 Thinopyrum elongatum | reverse complement strand
TTCGCCTCCCAACATATTCACCTCAAGGGCGATGTCAACAATAATAACTCATGCTACCCACATCCAACTGGATATATGTGCCTATATCTTTCCTCACCACATGATGCTTGCCAAAAGAGAAAAATAAAAAGGAATAGAGAGAAGAACTTTGACTCTTGCATGAAAGTAAATACATAAAAGTAAAAGATAGGCCCTTCGCAGAGGGAAGCAGAGGTTGCCATGCGCTTTTTGTTTGTATGCTCAATCCCTTAGTGCAAGAGAACGTCACGTTATATTGCCCCTTGTGATAGCAACCTTTATTATGCAATCTGTCGCTTTTATTCTTTGCCATCACAAGTTCGTACAACGCTCAATTTTCTCTTACACTAAATGATCTAACACTTTTAGAAGCAATTTTTATTGCCTTATTGCACCGATGACAACTTACTTGAAGGATCTTACTCAATCCATAGGTAGGTATCGTGGTGTAAGTGCATATAGTGCCACCCCTAGTTGGTTTTGGAGTATTGACGACAAACATGGTTGAGGGACTAATGTATTTGTGAGAATTGCAGGATAACAAAGGTAGTATTCCCTCATTGATTCAGTTTACCTACCAGAGATGACCCCTAAAAATGTATGAAGACATTGAAGACAATGGTGGTTTGTGAAGACATTCACGATGAAGATAATGACCTGTGAAGATATTCACTTGAAGACTATGGAGTGCGAAGACATAGTTTGTTTCGTAGTTTCCTTTTCTTCTTTATTGAGTCATAGGAACCACCGTACTATTAAGTGGGGTCCAAGTGAACAAACTCAGATGACTGAAGTGATGCTCAACCAAAATCCTATGTCTTCGAGCGAAGACAATGAGAGCAAATCTTATCCAGAGTTGGATGAGTCAGCTTTGCTTGTAGTCCAAGCCAAGCTGCCGCGTGTTATTGAAAATCCGACCGTTGGACACGTGTTGGTTCCTTAGTGACCCAGGGTCATTTCGACATATCATGTCGGGTTGCCTCCTGGCTATAAATAGCCCACCCCTACATCATAAATTGGTGGCTACTCAGAGTTAGTGCACGGCTTTTGTCGTTTGAGAGCAACCCACCTTCGAAGCCTTTGAGAGAGAGATCCTTGCGAGGACAAAGCCCAAAGCACCCAGATCCATAGAGTGTTAGGCATCAATGAAGTCTTTCTGTCCGCGTGACCTGAAGACTTGTTACACTTGAGGACTGTGCATCCTCCAGCCGGTTAGGCGTTGTTCTGAGCATCCAAGAGTCATTGTGGATTGCCAGTGAATGGAGTCTGTGAAGGTTTGGAAGTCTACCTTGAAGACTTACCCGAGTGATTGGGCGAGGACTGGGTGTCCTTAGCTCAAGGGGAATAAGGTGAAGATGTGGTCTTCCGAGTTCAATCTCAGCCTCCCTAACCAGACGTACAGTTGTCACAGCAACTGGAACTGGTCTACCAAATCCTTGTCTTCATCAAGCTACTTGTTCTATCCCCTACCTTCCTTACACTTCAGTTTGTCTTCGTGAAGTCATTGCCTGCCTGCCTGATCTGTTTGACTTCATTGTTCGAAGACTATTACTGTTTGGCTTCATATTGTCTTCCATTCCGATCCATACTACATAGCTGCCATTAGTCTTCGTGCTGTCACTATATTGCTTACATGACTATGTGCTGTCTTGTGTAGTTTATATTCCAGTGCATATCATATAGGTTCAATTTGATTGTTTGTCTTCAAAGACCTCGTGTTTTGAAGACTTTCATAAAAATCGCCTATTCACCCCCCTCTAGTCGATAACTAGCACTTTCAATTGGTATCAGAGCAAGGTGCTCCCTTGTTCTGTGTGATTCGGTTTAACCACCTGGAGTTTTAGCTATGTCGACTGCATGGATAATCAAGGTCTCCGCTGCGTGCCCCATCTTCGATGGCACTGATTACCCCTACTGGAAGAACAAGATGCGCATGCATCTTGAAGCCATTGACATTGACCTCTGGTATGTCGTCAAGACAGGCGTTCCCAAGGTCGGTGAAGGTGGCACCGCTGCCGATGTCAAGAGGTTCGCGCAACTGGACTCAACAGCCAAGAACATCATCTGTGGTCATCTGACCAAAGGACAGTATGGCCTTGTGAGTGCACTGGAATCTGCGAAGCTAGTCTGGGACTGGCTGTCCAAAGTCAACGAAGGCGTCTCAACTCAGAGAGACTCAAGGATTGATGTTCTTCGCAATCTCTTCAACCGCTTCAAGAGAAACGACAATGAGAATGTCCAGCTCACGTTTGATCGCCTCACTGATATCACAAATGAGCTTCATGCACTTGGCGACACTGAGATCACCAAGCATGAAATTGTGAAGAAGCTACTGAGATCACTTGACAGCTCATTTGACACCTTGGCCCTGATGATACAAGAACGTCCTGACTTCCGTGAACTCGATCCGTCTGATATACTTGAGAGGCTCAACACACATGAGTTCCAGCTATCTGAGAAGAGAGATATTTATGGCCCCAACTATGGCCGATCCCGTGCTTTGAAGGCAAAGGCTGTTTCCTCATCTGAAGAAGAATCTGACTGCGGTTCTGATGATCCTGAAGACATTGGTAGAGAGCTTGCCATTTCTTGTGAAGAAGTTCCAAAAGTTCTCCAAGAAGAATCGCTTCGGAAAGTCTTCAAGATCTAGTTCCAAGAATGATGAGGCTTCCTCTCATGACTACAAGAAGAGAACTTGCCACAAATGCAAGAAGCCAGGCCACTACATATCTGAGTGTCCTCAATGGGACAAGGAATCTAATAAGAAGAAGAAGAGCAAGGAATATGAATCTGATGACAAGAAGAAGAAGAAATCTTCAAAGTCTTCTTCAAAGTCTTCATCGAAGTCTCCGTCTCACAAGAAGAGCTCATCTGGCAAGGCTCATGCGTTCATTGTCAAGGAGATGGATTCAGAGGAGGAGTCTGCTTCTGAGGAGGTAGAAGTGGAGTCTGAGGAGGAGTCTGATTCAGGCATGGCAAGCCTGGCTCTAGCTTCGGCATTCGTTGCCAAGTCCATCTTCAACACTGAAGACAATGGTCACAACGCCAATGCTGAAGCCAATGATGAGGACGACTCTGCTCCAACCTACTGCTTCATGGCACGAGGTGCCAAGGTAAACTCACACGATGCTTACTTTCAAACCTCTGGTGAAGATGACTCTGAATGTGAATCCAAACCCAGCCATAATACTCTTGCTAAAATTGCAACTGAACAACAAACTGCTATGGAACATATTCAAAAGTTGCTAGACAAAAGCGATGACCTTTTGGATGAGGAAATGAATAGAACTCAGTCCTTAATCAAAGACATCAAAAGTCTTCGTGTTAAGTACGAGGATCTTGAAAGTCGTTATGAAACCCTCTCAGCTACTCATGAGAAGCTTTCCTATGATTATCTTCAAAGGAAGCAAGATCTAGAGAAACTGAGAGCGTCTCATGAAGATCTTCAAAAGGAGAACGATTCACTACTCGCTCAACAGATCAGTTCAGCTCAGGAAGATTTTGTACCACCATGTTTAAAATGTCTTGAGCGTGATAATGCTATCTCTATTGCTGGATGTTCTACTGCCTCTGATGTTGCAATATCTTCAACTGCTGATGTGGCTACTAACCCCTCTTCTGAGGATACCACTACTATTATTGATGAGAATGCTAGATTGAAGACATTGCTTGAAACAGGAATGTACAAAAGCCTCAAAGGACATCAGACACTATGCGATGTCCTCAAGAAACAGATTCTGAACCGAAACCCTAGGAAAGAGGGTGTTGGGTTCGAGAGGAAAATGAATGTTGACGGTTCTTACTGGAAGCCTGAGCAGTACCCCAAAACCACATGGGTTGCTGCAAAGGGTCCTTCAGTGGACCCATCCACCTTATCTGGCTTCACTTGTGCTAACCCCATTATCATTGATGAATCCTTTGACGCCAATTATAAGCTATTTAAGAATCAGAACGATGAAGTGTTTGCCAGGTTTATTGGTGCTAACTGTAGGAATGGGCCACCTTTGAAGAAGATCTGGGTGCCCAAAAGTTGTCTTGAGAAGCTTCCCATGAATGTCATCATGACACCACCTGGGAAGAAGACAAACCCCAGACCAAAGGCTTCACGTGGCCCAAAGGCTTCATACAGACAGAGGACCTCACAAGGTCACCCTAACGCCAATGTTTTGCAAGGAAACTATCATCAGACTCATGAATATGAGCGTGTTTCTTCTAACCGCTATGTTCACAAATCAAAGAACTTTTCTGCATATTCTTATGAGTATTATTCACCTCCTGCAAAGCTATTTGCTAGGGCTCCAAAGCCAAAGTTCTCAGATGCTGCACTTAGACTCATTGCTTCCAAGCCACCCCTGAAGATGTGGGTGGTTAAGAAGAATTAACTTCTCTTGCAGGGAAAGGTCTCCAGCCAGAAATCAAAGACTTCTGAAGACAATGCTGGGGACCTAAAACATCTTGTGGGACGCAAGATAAAATGCCAAAATGGTCTTACCATTTATTTTGTCCCAGGGTTTCTTGACAAGCATCCTATCTTACCGAACAAGAACCTTAACTTTGATAGTATGGTTGTTTGCAACATGTTTGTGCTTCACAATACTCTTGGTGAAGCCTATCCCGCTAACTGCACTGTAGGGTACGACTCCGAAAGCTACTAAGTGGATAATGGATAGTGGATGCATCAACCACACACTACTAGGAAAAGGCCTGCTAGTGGCGCACCAGTTTTGCCTACTAATGGCGCACTACTGGTGCGCCACTAGCACCACGCCATTAGAATTAAATACTAATGGCGCACCCCTGGTGCGCCATTAGTATCTGGTATACTAATATAGAAGTGCGCCATTACTAACAAATATTTTTCAAATATTTTTTTCAATTTTTTTTTCAAATTTTTTTTCAATTTTTTTTTTCGTTTTTTTCTTAATCTCGGGTCACTATGGCTTAATCTCGGGTCAATATGCTTAATCTCAAGTCAAATTGCACTAAGTGGTCAAACTTCCCGGAAGGTCACCCATCCTCACACTACTCCAGCCCGAGCATGCTTAACTTCGCAGTTCTATCCAACCCCAGCACCACCTCACTTAACAAGCACTTGTTGGTATATCTATGATATCAATCCTATTAAACCTTGTTGATGTCTAGGACTTTGTTCATGTTCATTAGTGTGATAAAATTTTGAAAAAATATTTCGAACTTCCCGGTCATATTACGTATCATATTTTGAAAAAAAATTCCAAAAAAAAAATTCAAAACCAAATTTTTTTTTCTGTTACTAGTGGCGCACCTAGCAAATGGTGCGCCACTAGTAAGTTTGAATTTTTTTCCATTTTTTCCCCTCTAGATCTTAAAAGCTCCGTATCTTTCGTTCTGTTAGGTTTTTGGGGATTTTGAAAATGTTTAACGGGGTTTCCCCTTTAAATTCGGATGTAACTTTTCGAGTAGATGATTTTTCATATAAAAAACTTTTTCATCGGAGTTCGTATGCAAAAGTTATGCCCATTTTACAAATTCTCGAGAGATTTTGCAAAAAAGTCGAAAATTCATGTTTGTAAATTTTGCTAACAACTAGACCACATATCACATGGGAATCTTATTTTCTTTTATTTTTTTGACATTTTTACATTTTCTTTATTTTTTTTTAAACTGAAAAGGCGGTCCACGGGGGGGGGGGGGGGGGTGCATTTGGTGAATAAATTGTAAGACCCAGAAAGTTAGTAATGGCGCACCACGTAACAGGTGCGCCATTAGTAACCCTGGTTACTAATGGCGCACCTGTTACGTGGTGCGCCATTAGTAACCCTGGTTACTAATGGCGCACCTGTTACGTGGTGCGCCATTACTAGTTTTGCAAAAAAAAAATATTTAGTAGTGGCGCACCAGTGGATAGTGCGCCATTACTAGTTTGAACTAGTAATGACGCACTGTACCCAGGTGCGCCATTACTAGTTTTGAAAAAAAAGTAAAAAAAAAAATTGTTTGTAGTGGCGCACGGAGTGTGTGGTGCGCCATTACTAGTTAAAACTAGTAATGGCGCACTCTGGCATGGTGCGCCATTAGTATTTTTGGAAAAATAATAATAAAAATTTTTATTACTAGTGGCGCACCATGTGTCTGGTGCGCCATTAGTGTCTTTCACACTAATGGCGCACCAACACATGGTGCGCCACTGCTATATAGTAGTGGCGCACCACATGTCTGGTGCGCCATTAGTGGCCATATCATCTATAGCCCTTTTCCTAGTAGTGACATGACTGGTGATCGAAGTCTTCTCATGGATTCAACCCTACGTCCATCTACTAAGAGCCACATCACGTTTGCTGACACTGGTAAAAGCAAGGTATTGGGTCTAGGTAGAGTTGCAATCTCAAAGGATCAACACACGGATAAAGTGATGCTTGTTGAATCCATTGGATTCAACTTAATGTCTGTCTCAATGCTTTGTGATCTGAACATGATTGTGATATTTGGAAAATATCGTTGCCTTGTGCTTATGGAATCTAACAAATCTCTAGTCTTCGAAGGATATCGAAGAGATGATCTGTATATGGTAGATTTCTCCACAGGACCACAGCTTGCCGTATGTCTTCTAGCAAAAGCTTTAGAGTGCTAGCTCTGGCATCGAAGGCTAGGGCATGCGGGCATGAGGAACTTGCACACTCTCGTGAAGAAGAAGCATATCATTGGCATCGAGGGCATCAAGTTCAAGAAGGATCATCTATGTGGTGCTTGTGAAGCCGGGAAGATGACTAGGGCCAAGCATCCCTCGAAGACAATCATGACTACATCACGCCTCTTCGAGCTGCTACACATGGACTTATTTGGCCCTACTCATTACTCTACCCTTACTACCACTGCACATCTTTATGGCTTCGTTATTGTTGATGATTACTCGAGATATACCTGGGTGCACATAATTCTCTATAAAACTGAAGTGCAGGATTTCTTCAGACACTTTGCCAATCGTGCCATGACCAATTATGGCATCAAGATCAAGCACATCAGGAGTGACAATGGCACAGAATTCAAGAACACCGGCCTCGACACTTATCTTGATACATTGGGCATCACTCATGAGTTCTCTGCTCCATACACACCTCAGCAGAATGGCATCGTGGAGCGCAAGAACAGGACCCTCATTGAGATGGCACGTACGATGCTCGATGAGTACAAGACTCCAAGGAAGTTCTGGCCTGAAGCCATTGATACTGCATGCCATATCATCAACAGAGTTTATCTTCATAAGTTCTTCAAGAAGACATCCTATGAACTCCTGACTGGTAAGAAGCCAAACGTCAGCTATTTCAAGGTCTTTGGTGCTAGGTGCTGGATCAAGGATCCACATCACACGTCAAAATTTGCACCGAAAGCACATGAAGGTTTTATGCTTGGCTACGGAAAGGATTTGCACACCTACAGAGTCTTCAATCTCTTTCACTATAAAGTGGTTGAAACTGTAGATGTGCGGTTCGATGAGACTAACGGCTCGCAAAGAGAGCACCTGCCAAATGTGCTAGATGAAGCTACACCAAGTGAATCCATCAAGCTAATGGGAACTGGAGAAATCATACCCACTGAGGATCAGGCTAAAGAAGAAATCATCATTTCAGCACCCAAGCAACATGAAGACAATACTCAGTCTGAAGATAATGCTGAAGCTGATGACAATCAACAAGAGCAAAGTCTTCGTCCAGCTCATCCTCGCGTGGCAAATGAAGTCCAGATTGAGAAGATCATCGACAGTATAAATGCACCTGGTCCTCTTACTCGTTCAAGAGCAACTCAGCTAGCAAACTTCTGTGGGCACTTTGCATTTGTCTCTATATCTGAACCCAAGAAAGTTGATGAAGCCTTCATGGAACCTGAATGGATTCAAGCTATGCAAGAAGAGCTTCAACAGTTTGAGCTGAATAATGTCTGGGAGCTAGTTAAGCGTCCTGATCCTCGCAAGCACAATATTATTGGCACCAAATGGATCTATCGCAACAAACAAGATGAGCATGGTCAAGTTGTCAGAAACAAGGCTCGTCTCGTTGCCCAAGGTTACACACAAGTAGAAGGATTTGACTTTGACAAAACCTTTGCTCCCGTGGCTAGGCTTGAAGCCATTCGTATACTCCTAGCCTATGCTAACCACAACAATATTCTTCTGTACCAAATGGATGTAAAGAGCGCTTTCCTCAACGGCAAAATTGAAGAAGAAGTGTATGTTGCACAACCACCTAGTTTTAAAGATCCAAAGCATCTTGATATGGTGTACAAGCTCAACAAGGCACTGTATGGCCTCAAGCAAGCACCTCGCGCTTGGTATGACACACTCAAAGACTTCCTGAAGAGCAAAGGCTTCAAACCTGGTTCTCGAGATCCCACTCTCTTCACGAAGACATACGATGGAGAACTGTTTGTATGCCAAATCTATGTGGATGACATTATCTTCGGCTGCACTGATAAGAGATACAGTGATGAGTTTGGACACATGATGCAAGAACAATATCAGATGTCTATGATGGGAGAGCTGAAATTCTTCCTAGGTCTTCAAATTCGTCAACAAAGAAATGGCACCTTCATATCACAAGAGAAGTACCTCAAAGACTGCCTAAAGAAGTTTGGAATGCAAGACTGCAGAGGGTACACGACGCCAATGCCAACCAAAGGCCAATTAGGCCCCGATGACAATGGTAAAGAGTTCGATCAAAAGGTATACCGCTCCTTGATTGGTTCTTTATTGTACTTATGTGCATCTAGGCCTGATATAATGCTTAGAGTTTGCATGTGTGCCCGATTCCAAGCGGCACCGAAGGAATCGCATCACCTCGCTGTGAAGCGAATTCTTCGATATTTGGCTCACACCCCAACACTAGGATTATGGTATCCAAAGGGCTCAGAGTTTGATCTAGTTGGATTCTCAGATGCTGATTATGCTGGTGACAAGGTTGATCGCAAGTCCACTTCAGGAACATGTCACTTTCTTGGACGATCTCTTGTCTGTTGGTCTTCAAAGAAGCAGAATTGTGTATCACTCTCCACTGGCGAATCTGAATACATTGCTGCTGGATCTTGCTGCACTCAGCTTCTCTGGATGAAGCAAACTCTCAAGGATTATGGCATCAACATTAAGCATGTGCCACTCTACTGTGACAATGAAAGCGCATCAAGATTGCTCACAATCCAGTTCAGCATTCAAAGACAAAGCACATTCAGATACGTCATCATTTTCTCAGGGATCATGTGTTGAAGGAAGACATTGATATCATTCACGTCAACACTGAAGAGCAATTGGCAGACATCTTCACAAAGCCCTTGGATGAGAAAAGGTTTTGCAAGCTGCGGTGTGAGCTAAATATCTTAGAATCCTCGAATGTCCTGTGAATGGACACACATCCTAACGCTTATGCATATTGATGACTTAGATGTGCAACACACGAAGTATCGTATATCTTCAATTCATGAAGACTTACCCTCTAAGTGTGAATACATTAATGTGGAATTTGACTTCAGAGCGCCACGATAATTGTGCGCCGTGTCTAGGTCTAATACTTCCTATACGGTGGGTAACGCCACCACCACACTTTCTTGAAGAATTTCATTTGGCGTCATGATTGCATTATCTTCAACATTGGTTTGTCTTCAACATTGGTTTATCTTCAAGGTTTATCTTCACAATGTTGTTTTGGTCTTCAATGATATACATATATATGTGTTCTGTCCTCTACATCATTCACTTATAGCTATGTCTTCAATTTGCCATTTTCTGAACTAAGTGAATGTGATCGGACCCTTACCTCATCTATGCTTATCCCTCTAATTTTCTCTGTCTCTTCATATGCATTCTGTTGACACGTGTCGAATATCTTCACTGTGTCCTTATCAGTTGAAGATACAGAGATACACACTTAAAACTGTTTTTAATGCACTTATCTCTTTTGCCTGAACAACGGAGAAGCCGGAATGACCACCCGACAAACCTGGCGTGCGTGGGAACATGGCTCAACCATCGACATGTTGCATGTCTGCCACGTGTCCATCAGATGTGAACCGCCAGGGGCACCTGCGTAATTGCGCTGTGCCACCCCTCCTCCTTATAAATACATCTCCCCCTCGCGGTCATTATCTCTTCTCCCACCTCTCCATCTCGCTCAAACCCTAGCGCCACCGCTAGCCTCCGTCAACGCCGGAGACGAAGCGCTTAGCTGCCGCGACCTCTCCAACGCTGTCTTCACGCAGGCCGCAGACATCGTCTCCTCCGCCGCCGCCGTAGGTGTCTTCCGCCGCCGAGTTAGGGCATGGGAGATTGGACTGCTCGGCCTCCTCCGCCTCGTCTAGCAGTTCTTCGTGTGGTAAATAAATCTTGCTTTTTACCGTGTTTTCGATCTGATGAATCTGTCCACTTCTTCCTAAAGTGGTTTCTACATCTTCAAATCAATATCTTTCTGTCTTTGCATCTCATATCTTGCAAGTACGTTCACTTATGCATTACAACTAGTTAGATTCCTCACTTGTACCTATTCATGGATTTGTACAAATCTGGAACCAACTCACTTCAATAAGTGAATGTCTTCGCACTATGAGGTCTATGTCTTCAAACTGATTTATCTTCAAAATCTTCTGAGAATGCATATGACCTCTTCCCCTTCCCTCGCATCTCTAATGCTATCACATGTACATGTCCGTGGGAGAATCCCATGGTCTCATAGTCTGCATTCATTTGTAGAGTTCTTACAGCATCACATTGAATCACCTAAAGCCAGCTCCTGTCTGACCAGTCGCGTGAAGCCAAACACAGTTGTAAAGCCTGTCAGTTTGAATCCAATGGCTTCTAGAAAATCTGCAAAGAAAGGTGGCAGGCAGCACCGGGGTGACACAACTTTGGACTTGCCACCAGATCTGCATGAGTTGTACAAATATGATCCAGATGAAACCTACACTCAGCGCAAAACTCGTGTCCAATGGATTCGAAGATATTGGGCAGAACAATGGTTTCAGTATCACTTTGTTACCCAGGAATATGCAAAGAAGAACGCTGTGAGGCCTCCATGGGCTGATATTGTCTATAGAAATCTTCTTCCCAAGACCAAGGCTGAAGCCATTGCCCAAGGCTTCTATCCTTGCATGGTCAGAGGACCACAACCTGAAGATGCTGACCCTTCTAGTCTCAGATGGTGTCGAGAAGATGATCTTTTTGAAGAGAATTATAAGTTTGCTAAGGCTTCTGCAGCGCAGAACAAGAAGGACTTCAGGATTGTCTTCAACCCTGGTCCAGCTCGACCAAGACCTGATGGCAGTCGTGAAGCTGAACAGAACCTCATTGGTCCTTTCAATAGCTTCGATGGGCTTCTCTCACATAGCTGCACAAAGGGCCACTGTTGAACAAGCTGATGATGAAGAGGAACTCTTTGACATTCCTGAGCCCCCGAAGCCAAAGAAGAAGACAGAGGCTTCAAAATCCTCTGCTGCACCAAAAGCTTCAACCGAGAAGCCATTGCTGACCGCACCTCCTGAATCCAGTGTGCAGTCTGAAGACTTGTCTCGCGTTTCCAAGAAGTCCAAGAAGCCCAAGAAGATTTCTGGGCATGGCCTCACGCCCGCAAGCATCCTGCGCAATGAAGAGAATGTTATAGATCTATCAAGTGATGAAGATCTTGCTGATGATGCTCTGGAGATGCTCATCAAGAGCAAGCAGGAGGCCGAAATCTTCAAGGATTTGCCTCTGTTTGATGCTGACATTCTCAATAACTTCATTGATGAATGGTTTGAGGATCCCACTCTCACCATTGATGATCTGCAGCTGCCCATTGACATAAGTGTCATGTTTCAAGGAGCCATTGCAAATGAGCTTGCTATAGCTCAGAAGATTATTGAGTTGAAAAACAAGATCGACTATGAGAAGGCCCAGTTCAAGAAGCACATGGCCAAACTTAGTGTTGCTGACGTTCAAAATTTCAAGCAAATGATGATTGACCTTAAAGCTCAGTTCATGAAGAAGCGTGAGGAAGCCAAAGGCTCTCGTGATCGCATGAAATATTATGCTGAGAAATGCGTTCAGGCTGACAATGATGCCGTGAAGAGAAAGGCTCTTGGGCGTCCAGGCATTGACCCCAAGCTGGCTGCCAAGAAGAAGAAGAAGCCTACTGAAGTTGAATCCGATGCCCCAAGACAGGAAAGACCAAGCATTGTCTTCCTTGCCAGTATGACTGGCTCAAAGCCAAATGTCCCTTCTGCAGCTTCTGAGCAAAAGAAGACTAAGCTGGCTGAGGCCGAAGCCAAGAAGAGGAAGCACCATGATACCTCTAATTCTGCTCCCTCCCAGAAGAAGTTGAAGACAAAGTCTTCAAAGTCTTCTCGCAAAGAACGTGCTGCTTCCCAAGAACCATTGCTCATTGAGCCCATCTCTGTTGCACTTTCTGCTTCCTCCAATCGCGAGCGTCGTCTAGTTGTGCATGAGCCTGCTTCCACAGAGGCTCATGAGTCTGAAGATATACCAGCTGCTGACTCCACCGCAGCTGAAGACATTGGTCATGAAGCCAATGTAGAAGATGATGAAGTCCTTCCTCAGCTCGAGCAAAACCCGGTATCATCGCCCGCTCCAATGAGCAGTGAACTAATAAGCATTGGTGGTCCCACGACGCCAATCGCTCAAGATGTATTCTGGGAAGAGCAACACCCCAACTCACCCCTACATGAAGTAATTCCGCGCACACCACCGGCTCATGTCACCACTCCGGTGCTTGAGACCCCACAAGCAACACAAGAAGACATGGAGAAGACCACTCCTTCACCAAAGGCGTCGCCCTCCTTCCGAAGGCTTCGCAGAGGCCCTAGGCCCTCGGTCTCCATGTCAAGCATTCCTGAAGAGGATGTGCAACACAAAAGCTCAGCAGCACATCAAGTGTTTCCTAAAGCCATCCCTTCAGCAACTGCTCAAGAATCTAAAGCCAAAGTGGCTGAAGACACTCCGGCTGCATCAGCCGATGAAGAAAAAGAAGAAAATCATGAAGTTATTCCCCTTACCAATGATCCTGTTGTACAAGAAGAGGATGTGATTGTGCCAGAACTCCCTGTTGATGAAGCTGTTGATGATGAAGCCAATGCGGCTGCCACCTCTATCACTACTGAAGCCAATGATGCTGTCATGGCTGAAGATAATGTGGAGCCTGAAGTCAATGCTGCCACAGAAGAAAATGCGCAGCCATCCACCTCGGATGTGGATGTTCCTCCACCTGTGCCTCACACTATGGAACGTGCCTTCTATCGTGGTGAGCTCATTACAGTCCGGTGGCCAATCATGACACCTCCTGCTACTCCTGGTCCCCAATATGACTATCATGTGGAGCAAAGACCGTAGATGCAGAAGCCAAAGCCCAGATTGCCAAGGCTTCCAAGTGCTGTCACAACACAAGGCTCATTTAGTGTCTTGAGCTTCAGAGAGCACAATACCTTCTTCGACTCTACCAAGAATCCATACAAGAAGCCTAAGATCTCCTCGGATAGGTTCTGGAGCCACCAGCAACGCAGCTACTACTCATGCATTCTATACAATCAAGACAGAATCTTTCCTCACAAGCGTCTTGACTGCGATGCCATTGCTGGGCTGCCATGCCTTGAAGAGGCTCTTGATTGCTTCCGTGATGTTGGGCTGCTTCCATTTGTCTAAGACAAGGAGCATTGGAATGAAGAACTTCTTCTGCAGTTCTATGCCACTCTTCACATCAGAGGCTACAATAGGGATCCGAAGACATGGGTCCTTGAGTGGATGACAGGTGACGTTCATCATGAAGCCAAAGCTTAGGATATCATTGAGCTAACTTCCCTGCCCACTCCTGGTGAACTGTATGAACCTGGTTGTCAGCTACATGCAAGTGAACTGCAGAGCATTTTCCAGAAGCCCGAGCCAAATATGAGTCAGATGCTCAGCATGATGAAGCCACTGCCAATTGATGCTGAATATCCCAAGGAGTTCTTTGTCAAAGACCTCGAGTACCTGCCCCGCACCATATATCATATTCTGAGGCGTACTCTGTGGCCTATCAAGGGATATTCTCTAGACATGAAGCTTGAAGGCTCTATGAAGACATTGGTCTTCTACATCCTTAATGGCATCCGGTTCAACACGCAATATTTCTTTATCAGGCAGTTGGCAGCCTTAGGCATTGATCTTTTTGGCCTCAAGTTTTATGCTCCATGGGTTATGCGGCTGATCAAGCTTCACTCTACATTTAACTATTAACCTTCAGCGCGCAATCATGTTGTATTCCTGCCTGATGTTGATATGTCTCATGAAGCCATATATCTTGAGCCTGCTAAGGAGCTAGTCCGTGAAGACAATGCAGCATTTCAAAGCTTCACACAGCCAATTGAAGGAGTTCATGTGCCCAATCCTCCTACTCCTGATGGTCCTCTTGCTGGTCAACTACGACTGCCGCATCGTGCAAACACTGAGGCAATAGCCAACACTATAGCTCAAAGGCCTCAGAAGCGTGCTCGTGTCCTGAATGACAGAGAGCTTCTTGTATCACTTCACTAGAAGCAGGATCGGCATCATGATTGGTTGAAGCGTCAGATGCAAAGTCTCCTCGTTGATGTTAATCGCATTCGCAACGTTGCAACCAAGAATTCCTTTGTTGCCCATGAAGCCTGTCGGCGGTCCTGGAAGAGCCTCACGATGCTCTGTTCTGAAGATGATCTTCAAGCAGATGGCTTCACTGAACACTTCAAGTTTGACTCCAGGCCTCCACAATCAGCAAGTTGGCATCCAACTCCTTCCATTGAAGATTCTGAGTATTCATCTTTGGCTCCAATAGTGGTTGCTCGAGTCATAGATGAAGAGGACGACACCACTTCCCCCGCGATGGCTTCACTGCACCATGATTCTGCATCAGGCCCCTCTGCACTGCCCAACTCCAACGTCGACCCTGCTGCCCCAACATCTTAACCAACACCTCATGGGAACGAGTAGACACTCTATGTCTTCAAACCTTTTTGGTCATTCCTGACAAAAGGGGGAGAAGCATATGAGTTGATAGTCTTCAAGCGGGTCCATATATGGGTCGGGTGCTTATTTTTGCTAAGTGTTTACAACTCTCGTTCTTGAACTGTTTGCTTTTGAGTTGTAACACTTAAACTTGATGGTCGTCTGCTACTGTTGCTGCTACCCTATGATGCGATGATAAATTCCACATGAAGTCATTCTGCAGACGCCCATTTTTCATTGTGCATTTCATTATCTTCATTACATTTGTGTATGCATGATGAATTGACTTCTTAAGTTGAAGATGATCTCCACAAAGCAAAACCTGCCATGTGCATTTGCATTCAAAAGCAAAACATTTATATGCACATCTTCAGGGGGAGCCTCTTCCAACTTATGAAGCCAATGACCACGTACTTTAACTTCCACATACTTTTAACCCCGTTGAAAACTTCAACCAGTTTGTCATCAATCACCAAAAAGAGGGAGATTGTAAGTGCATCTAGTGCCACCCCTAGTTGGTTTTGGAGTATTGACGACAAACATGGTTGAGGGACTAATGTGTTTGTGAGAATTGCAGGATAACACAGGTAGTAGTCCCTCATTGATTCGGTTTACCTACCAGAGATGACCCCTAAAAATGTATGAAGACATTGAAGACAATGGTGGTTCGTAAAGACATTCACGATGAAGATAATGACCTGTGAAGATATTCACTTGAAGACTATGGAGTGCGAAGACATTGTTTGTTTTGTAGTTTCCTTTTCTTCTTTATCGAGTCATAGGAACCACCGTACTGTTAAGTGGGGTCCAAGTGAACAAACTCAGATGACTGTAGTGATGCTCAACCAAAATCTTATGTCTTCGAGCGAAGACAATGAGAGCAAATCTTATCCAGAGTTGGATGAGTCAGCTTTGCTTGTAGTCCAAGCCAAGCTGCCGCGTGTGTTTGAAAATCCGACCGTTGGACATGTGTTGGTTCCTTAGTGACCCAGGGTCATTTCGGACATATCATGTCGGGTTACCTCCTGGCTATAAATAGCCGACCCCCTACACCATAAATTGGTGGCTGCTCAGAGTTAGTGCACGACTTTTGTCGTTTGAGAGCAACCCACCTCCGAAGCCTTTAAGAGAGAGATCCTTGCGAGGACAAAGCCCAAAACACCCAGAGCCAAAGAGTGTTAGGCATCACTGAAGTCTTTCTGTCCGCGTGACCTGAAGACTTGTTACACTTGAGGACTGTGCATCCTCCAGCCGGTTAGGCATCATGTTCTGAGCATCCAAGAGTCATTGTGGATTGCCAGTGAATGGAGTCTATGAAGGTTTGGAAGTCTACCTTGAAGACTTACCCGAGTGATTGGGCGAGGACTGGGTGTCCTTAGCTCAAGGGGAATAAGGTGAAGACGTGGTCTTCCGAGTTCAATCTCAGCCTCCCTAACCAGACGTACAGTTGTCACAGCAACTGGAACTGGTCTACCAAATCCTTGTCTTCATCAAGCTACTGGTTCTATCGCCTACCTTCCTTACACTTTAGTTTGTCTTCGTGAAGTCATTGCCTGCCTGATCTATTTGACTTCATTGTTCGAAGACTATTACTGTTTGGCTTCATATTGTCTTCCATTCCGATCCATACTACATAGCTGCCATTAGTCTTCGTGCTGTCACTATATTGCTTACATGACTATGTGCTGTCTTGTGTAGTTTATCTTCCGTTGCATATCATATAGGTTCAATTTGATTGTTTGTCTTCAAAGACCTCGTGTTTTGAAGACTTTCATAAAAATCTCCTATTCACCCCCCTCTAGTCGATAACTAGCACTTTAAGGTGGACTCTCAAAACAAGATTTGGGTTTAAGGGTTTTTGGATGCACAAGTAGTATCTCTACTTAGTGCGGAATTTTTGGCTAGCAAAGATGGGGGCAAGCACCACATGTTAAAGGATCTAAGACAATATAACTTCTATGTGAATATGAACAACCATAAATCATTACGTTGTCTTCCTTGTCCAACGTCAACAATTTTGGCATATAATATTTTGATGGGGGCTCACAATCACAAAAGATTTCCAAGATAGTGTATTTGCATGTGAATCTTCTCTTCCCTTATTAATTCTTTCATGAATTGCATCATTGACCAATGCTATGTTTGTGAATCTCCAATAAAATTTTCTACTTATACACTTCCTTATGTGGTGTCATTACTTATCATAAGATTAGCATATGATCTTTTTCATTTATCTCCTTTCTTTTTATTGAAACATGAAAGTAGAGAAGACAAAACTCAAACTAAACTTTTATTATATATCTTGCACACGATTACAAGGATAGATCACTAAGCAAACTCTTGAAAAGAAAGGATCGAACTAAACTTTTATTCAACTAAAGCAAAAGATAACTATGGATCGAACTAAGAAAATGTGACGCCCCCGATTCAATCGTACACTAATCATACACGCAAACGTGTACGATCAAGATCAGGGACTCACGGGAAGATATAACAACACAACTCTAAGAAATAAATAAGTCATACAAGCATCATAATACAAGCCAGGGGCCTCGAGGGCTCGAATACAAGTGCTCGATCATAGATGAGTCAGCGGAAGCAACAATATCTGAGTACATATATAAGCTCAACAAGTTGCCATAAGATGGCTAGCACAAACTGGGATACAGATCGAAGAGGCGCAGGCCTCTTGCCTGGGAACCTCCTAAACTACTCCTGGTCGTCGTCGGCGGCCTGCACATAGTAGTAGGCACCCTCGGTGTAGTAGGGGTCGTCAAAGGTGGCGTCTGGCTCCTGGGCTCCAGCATCTGGTTGCGACGTCCGAGAAGAATGGAAAAAGGGGGAAAAGAGGGAGCAAAGCAACCGTGAGTACTCATCCAAAGTACTCGCAAGCAAGGATCTACACTACATATGCAATGGTATCAATGAAATGGGTAGTATCTGTGGACTGAACTGCAGAATGCCAGAATAAGAGGGGGATAGCTAGTCCTATCGAAGACTATGCTTCTGGTAGCCTCCATCTTGAAGCATATAGAAGAGAGTAGCAAGTGCAGCATCAAGTAACATCGCATAGCATAAACCTACCCGGCGATCCTCTCCTCGTCGCCGTGTGAGAGAGCGATCACCGGGTTGTATCTGGCACTTGAAAGGGTGTGTTTTATTAAGTATCCGGTTCTAGTTGTCATAAGGTCGAGGTACAACTCCGGGTCATCCTTTTACCGAGGGACACGGCTATTCGAATAGATAAACTTCCCAGCAGGGGTGCACCACATTACCCAACACGCTCGATCCCTCTGGCCGGACACACTTTCCTGGGTCATGCCCGGCCTCAGAAGATCAACACGTCGCAGCCCTACCTAGGCCTAACAGAGAGGTCAGCACGCCGGTCTAAATCCTATGCGCGCAGGGGTCTGGGCCCATCGCCCATTGCACACCTGCACATTGCGTGGGTGGCCGGTGAGCAGACCTAGCAACCTCCATTACAAAGGAAGTTGCGTTACGCGGTCCAACCCGGCGCGCGCCGCTCAGCCGCTGACGTCTAGGAGGCTTCGGCTGATACCACGACGTCGAGTACCCATACTGTTCCCGCGTGGTGGTTAGTGCGTATAGGCTCGTAGCCAGACTCAGATCAAATACCCAATCTCGTTAAGCGTGTTATTTTGAAGTAACCGCGGACACCGACCAGGACCAGGCCCACCTGTCTCCTAGGTGGTCACAACCTGCCCTGTCACTCCGCCACAAAGTAACACTCGGGGGCCGTCGGGAACCTAGGCCCACCTCTACCTGGATGGAACCACCTGCCCCTTCAGCCCCCATCTCCGAACAGAAACATAAGTATGTAATAGTATATAATATAAACCCGTGATCACCTCCCGAAGTGATCACGGCCCAGTAGTATAGCATGGCAGACGGACAAGAGTGTAGGGCCACTGATGTAATTCTAGCAACCTATACTAAGCATTTAGGATTGCAGGTAAGGTATCAACAGTAGTAGCAAAGACAGGCTATGCAGCAGAATAGGATTAACCGAAAGCAGTAACATGCTACACTACTCTAATGCAAGCAGTAGAGAGAAGGAATAGGCGATATCGGGTTACTCAAGGGGGGGGGGGCTTGCCTGGAAGCTCGGCAGAGAAGGACGGGTCGTCAACGCTGTAGTCGTACTGGGGGTCACCGGCAGTCTCGGAGTCTACCAGAGAGAAGAGGGGGAAGAAACAATAAATATAATGCAAACAGATGCATAACGATGCATGACATGACATATAACGACGCTAGGTGTGCCCTAACGCGGTGATAGATGATACCGACGAAAGGGGGAAACATCCGGGAAAGTATTCCCAGTGTTTCGCGTTTTCGGACAGACGGACCGGAGGTGGATTGTTGCATGTTCACTATGCTAGGGACGTGTGGTGAACGAACGGACCGCGTTTTCGAATTCATCTCGTCGTTCTGAGCAACTTTCATGTACAAAGTATTTTCATCCGAGCTACGGTTTATTTTATATTAATTTTTAAAGATTTAATCAATTTTTAAATTATTATTATTAATTTAATTCGAAAATACATTTATGACATCAGCATGACGTCAGCGGTCAACAGAGGTGTTGACTGGGTCAAACTGACACGTGGGTCCCACTGTCATAGACTAACCAGGTTAATTAGGGTTTAATTAAGCAGGATTAATTAAGTTTAATTAAACTAGATTAATTAAGTTAATTAATTAATTAATTTTAATTAAATTAAAATTTATTATTATTATTATTATTTCTTTTCAGGGCGCTGGGCCCCACGGGTCAGTGGCCCACGAGGCCAACCGGGGCGGGCGCTATCGGGCGCGGGCGCCATGCGTGGGTGCCGGACCCGGGCGGCGCGGGGCGGCACCGCGGGGCAGAGGCCGAGCCCCGGGGGCGCGCGGGCGTGTGGGCGGCAGGCGCCGAGCGGCGGAGGGCGCAGCGGGGCGCGGAGGCGAAGCAAGGGCGGCCGCAGCGGCTCGGCGGTGGAGCAGGAAGCACCGGGGCGGCAGAGGCGAGAGGCGCGAGTGGCAGAGAGCGTGCGGGAGCGGGCCGGGCGAGCAGGGACGAGGCGGGCGGCCGGGGCGCGGGCAGCGGTGCGCGTGGCGGGGCCAAGCGCGGGCGCGGACCCGCCGGCATCGCAGGCAGCGGCGAGAAGCGCGTCGAGGCGCAGACGTGGGCGCGAGCCAGGGAGCGGGTGCCGCGAGGTAGAGGGAGGCAGACGGAGAGGAAGGGGAGGAGAAGGGGAGAGGAGAAGGGGAGAGAGGGGGACGCCGCAGGATGGGGGAGGGGAGGAGGAGGAGGGGGGGGGCCGCTCAAGGGAGTATAGGGACGGGGCAGCGGTACTCGGGGGGGGGGGGGGGGGCGGGGGGGGGGGGGGGGGGGGGGGACGGGGACAACGCGAGGAGGTCGGGGTCGGGTCGGCGACGGAGAGGACGGTGGCGATGGCGAGGTGGCCGAGGCGGCGACGGGCGGCGGCGCAGCGCCCCGATCCAATCTGGATCGGGGAGGGAGAGGGAGTGAGCGAGAGGGGAGAGGAGGGATTCGGTCTAGGGTTCGACCGGGGTGGGGGATAAGGGAGAGTGGGGGTGGGCCGGCCTGGGGGTTTGGCCTGGTGGTCCAGAGGCCAGCTGGGCCACGGCCCAGCAGGGGGGGTTTCTCTCTTTTTATTTTTATTTTTTTTGTTTGTTTTCATTTAGACCTTTTCTTTTTATTTATTTTCTTTTCTGTTCTAATTCATTTTAAAAGTATTTAGACTTTTTATAAAAGCATGGTTCCTTCACCATAAATACCTAGGCATTAATCGGCACACTCCGAACATTTTAGTTTTAATGTTTGAAAATTTTGATGTTTGACAAAAATTCAAATTTGAATTCAAACCGGTTTCGAACTAACGCGAGATTAGCGACAGTAACGGAGGTGACGTGGCATCGTTAGTAGAGGTTCACTGTAGCACAATTATCCGGGCGTTACAGAAAAGTAAAGGCAAAAGATAGTGGAGGTGATACGATACCGGGGCACCTCCCCCAAGCTTGGCGTAAGCCAAGGGGAGTGCCCATACATGATACTCAATTTTCTTTTGGTGATGAAGAAGGAGGTGGTGGTGATGAAGTAGTAGCGATCTTGTCATTCATAATCAAGAGATTCTCCAATCTACAGATGATGCTCCAGAGGGCGATGATGTGCTCTTGCAGCAGAATATTTTCACGGGTAAGATATTTATTCTGCACACGAACCGTTTTGATGATCTGAAAGGCTTCGATCTCGGTGGGGGTGAGATGATCATAGTAAGGTTTAAGGATATCTTCTTCTTCTTCCTCGGCAGACCAGGCCTGCTCAACCACCGGTGCTTGATCTCTGGTAGCCTCCTTGCTCTTGTCCCCTTTGATGGCTCCCACAGGCCCTTCTCTCTTCAGCTTGATCTTCATCAACCAAGCATCCTCTTCCACGTTGTTGGAAGAAGAAGAAGAAGACATGATGCCTGGCTCAACAGATCTGACCAAGAACAACAAGAAAAGAAAACAGAAGATTTCTCCGTGATACAGAGGTCAATAGGTTCGGGGGGGAGGGGTATATAAAGATTTTTTATCTTGGGAAACAAGCAAACTATAGAAAAACGGAGTCCGGAAGGTACCCAAGGTGGGCACAACCCACCTGGGCGCGCCTGACAAGCCAGGCGCGCCCTGGTGTCTTGTGCCCACCAGGGGTGCTTTCCTGGTTGTTTCTTATTTTCCTAATTTATGTTATATTCCAAAACTGACAAAAAATATTTTTAAAGATTTTTCGGAGTCCGTTTACTTACCGTATCACGTACCTCCTTTTTCACGCTTCTGGAGGGTTCCGGAAGGTTTCCTTTATGTGTTCTTGAGGTGTCATACTTTGGATAATATTGCTTTCAACATTAATGGGCGTACCTGAGATATAATGTTTTATTCGTTGCCCATTAACAACCTTCGGGTTAGTACCTTCAGCATTATTTATTTTGATAGCTCCAGATCGATAGACCTCCTCGATAACATAGGGTCCTTCCCATTTGGAGAGGAGTTTTCCTGCAAAGAACCTGAAACGAGAGTTGTACAAAAAGAATATATTCTCCAACCTTGAACTCACGCTTTTGGATTCTTTTATCATGCCATCTTTTAACTTTTTCTTTAAATAACTTGGCACTTTCATAAGCTTGGGTTCTCCATTCATCTAATGAGCTAATATCAAATAACCTCTTTTCACCAGCAAGTTTGAAATCATAGTTGAGCTCTTTAATTGCCCAATAAGCTTTATGTTCTAACTCAAGAGGCAAATGACAAGCTTTTCCATAAACCATTTTATAAGGAGACATACCCATAGGGTTTTTATATGCTGTTCTGTAAGCCCAAAGTACATCATCTAATTTCTTAGACCAATTCTTTGGAGACCTATTGACAGTCTTTTGTAAAATTAATTTTATTTCCCAATTGCTAACTTCAACTTGACCACTAGTCTAAGGATGATAGGGTGATGCAATTCTATGGTTAACATCATACTTGGCAAGCATTTTACGGAAAGCACCATGAATAAAGTGTGAACCACCATTAGTCATTAAATATCTAGGGACTCCAAACCTTGGGAAAATAACTTCTTTAAGCATTTTAATAGAGGTGTTGTGATCAGCACTACTAGTTGGAATAGCTTCTACCCACTTAGTAACATAATCAACTGCAACCAAAATATGAGTATACCCATTAGAGGAAGGAAAAGGTCCCATGTAATCAAATCCCCAAACATCAAATGGTTCAACAGCAAGAGAATAATTCATAGGCATTTCCTGACGCTTACCAATATTACCTATTCTTTGACATTCATCACAAGATAAAACAAACTTATGGGCATCTTTGAAGAGAGTAGGCCAATAAAAACCAGATTGCAGTACCTTGTGAGCAGTTCTGTCTCCCGCATGATGTCCTCCATAAGCTTCGGAGTGACATTTCCGTAGGATTTGTTCCTGTTCATGCTCAGGTACACAACGTCTAATAATACCATCTACTCCTCCTTTATAAAGATGTGGGTCATCCCAAAAGTAATGTCTTAGATCATAAAAGAATTTTTTCTTTTGTTGGTATGTAAAGCTAGGGGGTATGTATTTAGCAACAATATAATTAGCATAGTCAGCGTACCAAGGTGTGTTATGAGAAACATTTATTGCAGCTAACTGCTCATCAGGAAAGCTATCATTAATAGGTTGTGGGTCATCAAGAATATTTTCAAGCCTAGACAAGTTATCAGCCACGGGGTTCTCCGCTCCTTTTCTATCAGTGATATGTAAGTCAAATTATTGTAGCAAGAGAACCCATCGAATAAGTCTAGGTTTGGCATCTTTCTTTTCCATAAGATATTTTACAGCAGCATGATCGGTGTGAACAATTACTTTTGAATCTACAATATAGGATCTAAATTTATCACAAGCAAACACCACTGCTAAAAATTCCTTTTCAGTAGTAGCATAATTTCGTTGGGCACTGTCTAGAGTTTTACTAGCATAATGAATAACATTCAATTTCTTATCCACTCTTTGTCCTAGAACAACACCAACAACATAATCACTAGCATCACACATAATTTCAAAAGGTAAGTTCCAATCAGGTGGTTGAACAATAGGTGCAGAAATTAAGGCTTTCTTGAGTGTTTCGAAGGCTTCTAAACAATCATCATAAAAAACAAAAGGAATATCCTTTTGCAACAGATTCGTAAGGGGCCTAGAAATTTTAGAAAAATCTTTGATAAATCTCCTATAGAAACCAGCATGACCAAGGAAACTACGAATACCTCTGATATCTTTAGGACATGGCATTTTCTCAATCGCATCCACCTTAGCTTTGTCCACCTCAATACCTCCTTCAGAAATTTTATGGCCCAAAACAATACCTTCATTAACCATAAAGTGGCACTTCTCCCAATTCAAGACAAGATTTGTTTGCTCACATCTCTGCAAAACTCGATCAAGATTGCTCAAACAATCATCAAAAGACTTCCCATAAACAGAAAAGTCATCCATGAAAACCTCAATGATCTTTTCACAAAAGTCAGAGAATATAGCAGTCATACATCTTTGAAAGGTAGCAGGTGCATTACATAAACCAAAAGGCATACGTCTATAAGCATAAGTTCCAAAAGGACAAGTAAAAGTGGACTTTTCTTGATCAGGTTGAGAAACAGGTATTTGTGAAAAGCCAGAATATTCATCAAGGAAGCAAAAATGTGAGTGCTTGGATAGTCTTTCTAGTATTTGATCAATGAAAGGCAGAGGGTAATGCTCTTTTCTAGTTGCTTTGTTTAATTTTCTAAAATCAATTACCATTCTATAGCCTGTAACAATTCTTTGTGGAATAAGTTCATTCTTATCATTAGGAACAACAGTAATACCTCCTTTATTAGGGCCACAATGAACAGGACTTACCCATCTACTATCAGCTATAGGATAGATTATACCTGCTTCCAGAAGTTTTAATATTTCTGTTCTTACCACTTCTTTCATCTTTGGATTTAACCAACGTTGGTGATCAACAACGGGTTTAGCATCAGGTTCCATATTAATCTTGTGCTAACATAGAGTGGGACTGATGCCCTTAAGATCATCAAGAGTATATCCAATAGCAGCTTGGTGCTTCCTTAACACTTTCAATAATCTTTCTTCTTCATGTTCTAAAAGGTTAGCACTAATAATAACAGGATAAATCTTTTTCTCATCGAGATAAGCATATTTCAAAGTGTCTGGCAATTGTTTTAATTCAAACACATGATCATCTTTAGGTGGAGGAGGACCTCCTAGAGTTTCAATAGGCAAATTGTGTTTAAGCAGAGGACGTTGTTCAAAGAAAATCTTATCTATTTCATTTCTTTCATGCATATGTAAATCATTTTCATGGTCTAGCAGATATTGTTCTAAAGGATCAGTAGGGGGTACAGCAATAGAAGCAAGACCAATAATCTCATCCTTACTAGGCAATTCTTTTTCATGAGGTTTTCTACTAAACTTGGAAAAATTAAACTCATGAGATTCATCACCAAAACTAACACCGACAGTTTGTTTCTCACAATCTATTTTAGCATTAACGGTGTTCAAGAAAGGTCTACCAAAGATAATGGGACAAAAGTCATCTTGTGGGGAACCAAGAACGAGAAAATCAGTAGGGTATTTTATTTTCCCACACAAGACTTCAACATCTCTAACAATCCCAAGTGGTGTGATGGTGTCTCTATTAGCAAGTTTAATAGTAACGTCTATGTCTTCTATTTCAGCGGGTGCTATATCATTCATAATTTCTTTATATAAGGTAAAAGGAATAGCACTCACGCTAGCACCTATGTCACATAAACCATGATAACAGTGATCTCCTATTTTAACTGAGACAACAGGCATGCCAACAACAGGTCTATGTTTATCTTTTTCATCGGGTTTGGCAATTCTAGCAGCTTCATCACAAAAGTAAATAACATGCCCATCGCCTATATTATCGACCAAGAGATCCTTAACCATAGCAACACTAGGTCCTACCTTGATTTGTTCAGCTGGTCTAGGTGTTCTAATATAACTTTTATTGACCATAGTTGAAACCTTAGCATGCTCTTTTATCTTAACAGGAAAAGGCGGTTTTTCAATATAAGCAGCAGGAACAACATTGTAGATGATAGTTTCTTCTTTAGCTATTACCGGTTCTTTAATTTCTTCTTTAATAGGTGGGTGATATTTAAACCACTTCTCTTTAGGGAGATCAACATGAGTAGCAAAAGATTCACAAAAAGAGGCTACTATCTCAGAGTCAAGTCCATATTTAGTGCTAAACTTTTGAAAAGCATCAGTATCCATAAAAGATTTAACACAATCATACTCAAGCTTAATACTTGACTCTTTACCTTCTTCAAGTTCCCAATCTTCAGAGTTGCATTTAATTCTTTCTAAAAGATCCCACCGGAAGTTAATAGTCTTCTTCATAAAGGAACCAGTACAAGAAGTATCGAGCATGGATCGTTCATTATGAGAAAGCCGAGCATAAAAATTCTGAATAATAATTTCTCTTGAGAGCTCATGGTTGGGGCATGAATATAGCATTGAATTAATCCTCCCCCAAGCTAGAGTGATACTTTCTCCTTCACGAGGCCAAAAATTATATATATAATTCTGATCACGATGAACAAGATGCATAGGATAATTTTTTTGATGGAATTCCAATTTCAATCGATTCCAATTCCAAGATCCAATATCATCGCATAGCCTATACCATGCCAATGCTTTTCCCTTCAAAGATAAAGGGAAAACCTTCTTCTTAGCTTCATCTCCGGGTAAACCTGCAAGCTTAAACAATCCACAAATTTCATCCACATATATCAAGTGCATATCATGATGTTCGGTCCCATCTCCTGCATAAGGATTAGCTAGTAGTTGCTCTATCATACCCGAAGGAATTTCATATTCAGTATTTTCAGTAGGTGCAGTAAGTTGAGGGGTGATTAATTGTCGTTATGGTCGAGGTGAAGATACCTCGAACAAACCCCTCAAAGGATTATTCTCCATAGTAACCAGTGACAATAAATTTCAGCACGTAGTAATAATCTTTCCTTACCAATTTCCACTTACCAAGAGCGCTTCACTCCCCGGCAATGGCACCAGAAAAGAGCCTTGATGACCCACAAGTATAGGGGATCAATCGTAGTCCTTTCGATAAGTACGAGTGTCGAACCCAACGAGGAGCAGAAGGAAATGACAAGTGGTTTTCGGCAAGGTAATGTCTGCAAGCGCTGAAATTGTAAGTAGCAGATAGTTTGATAGCAGGATAATTTGTAACGAGCACGTAACAGTAACGGAAAATAATATGCAGCAAGATAGCCCAATCCTTTTGTGGCAAAGGACAGGCCAAAACGGTTTCTTATAATAAGCAAAGTGTTCTTGAGGGCACACGGGAATTTCATCTAGTCACTTTCACCATGTTGGCTTGATTCGTGTTCACTACTTTGATAATTTGATATGTGGGTGGATCGGTGCTTAGGTGCTGTTCTTACTTGAACAAACCTCCTACTTATGATTAACCCCCTCGCAAGCATCCGCAACTATGAGAAAAGTATTAAGATAGAATCTAACCATAGCATTAAACTTTTGGATCCAAATCAGTCCCTTACGGAATAGCGCATAAACTAGGGTTTAAGCTTCTGTCACTCTTGCAACCCATCATCTAATAACTACTCCATAATGCATTCTCTTAGGCCCAAGTATGGTGAAGTGCCATGTAGTCGACGTTCACATGACACCACTAAGGGAATCACAACATACATACTATCAAAATATCAAACACATATCAAGTTCACATGATTACTTGCAACATGATTTCTCCCATGACCTCAAGAATGAAAGTAACTACTCACAAGTTATAAACATGTTCATGATCAGAGGGGTATTAAATAGCATAATGGATCTGAACATATAATCTTCCACCAAATAAACCATATAGTAATCAACTACAAGATGTAATCAACACTACTAAACACCCACAGGTACCAATCTGAGGTTCCGGTACAAAGATTGAACACAAGAGATGAACTAGGGTTTGAGAGGAGATGGTGCTGTTGAAGATGTTGATGGAGATAGCCCTCCCAAGATGGGAGAGTTTTTGGTGATGATGATGACGATGATTTCCCCCTCCGGGAGGGAAGTTCCCCCAGTGGAATCGCTCCGCCGGAGGGCAAAAGTGCTCCTGCCCAAGTTCCGCCTCGAGACGGCGGCGCTCCATCCCGAAAGTCCTCTCCTTTTTTTTTCTAGGTCAAAATGACTTATATACCAGAAGATGGGCACCGGAGGTGGGCTGGGCTGAGCACAATCCACCAGGGCGCGCCTGGGTGCCTGGCGCGCCCTGGTGTCTTGTGCTCACCAGGTGGCCCCCTCTGGTAGTTATTTGCTCCAGTATTTTTCATATATTCCACAAAAATTCCTCGTGAAGTTTCAGCTCATTTGGAGTTGTGCATAATAGGTAGCCTGACGTAGCTTTTTCAGGTCCAGATTTCCAGCTGCCGGAATTCTCCCTCTTTGTATGAACCTTGCAAATTATGAGAGAAAAGGCATTAGAATTACTCCAAAAAGCATTATTATGCATAAAAACATTATAAATAACAGTAGGTAAACATGATGCAAAATGGACGTATCAGAAGACTACGACCAATACGGCAACCCGATGAGGGAAGATGAGGATGACGATGAAGCATACGTGAAAACAAGAATTAAGACTACATTACCTAAGAAAGATTGTACTCCATGGTGCCGGAAAAGTCACAACGAGGAGCTCAATTATTCAGCAACGAACAAGAAAGGGAAGAAGCTCAATGTGAAACATTGTCGACGCAGCTGTGAAACCATCATTTATATATATGTATCTATTTTGTGTATGCACTTCAGTAACCGTTATTGGTCAAATGATGTATACATCATATCCCCTTCAATTACCACCGCATGCATGGTTCCGGTGATATTCGCGCAGTGTGGGAGGGAGACGTTCTCGTCGGCTCCGTGCGAGGCCGTCAGGAGAAAAACAAAAAACAAAAACAAAAGGGAGAAAGCAATACAAAAGAAAAAGAAAAGTAAATAGAAAAGGAAAGGAAAATAATAAAAAAAGAAAACTAAAAACTAGAAAAGGAAAATAATAAAAAGAAAAGAAAAATAGCAGTAGCGCTGGATTAGGGCCCAACGCTATAGCTAACACGCTGGATTAGGAACCAGCGCTATAGCTAAGTTAGCTATAGCGCTGGGCCCTACTGCTATGTGTATTTTAGAATTAAAAAAACTAAAAATTGGAATAGTTAGCGATAGCGCTGGATTACAGCGCTATAGCTAAGTTAGCTATAGCGCTGGGTCCTAATCCAGCGCTACTGCTATTTTTTGTTAACCCCAGCCGCGTGGGCTCAAAATTTTGCCAAGTACTTTTCCCCCTCTCCCACCTCTTCCCCCACTCCTTTGTCGTGCGCCGCCGTCGCCCCTGCCCGCCCTCGACCTCACCGGCGTCGCACATCGACCTCACCGCCGCCGCCGCCGCCCTCTCCCCTGCCCACCCTCGACCTCGCCGCCGCCGCCCGAGCCCGCCCTCGACCGCCGCCGCCCGAGCCTGAGCCCGCCCAAGCCGCCGCCGACCGTAAGGTGCCTCTCCCTCTCCTCTTCCCTGCCCTGCTCTCTCTCTCTCTCTGCTCTCTGCTGTGATGAACCCTAGCATGTCTATAGTCATATATATGTTGCTGTGATGAACCCTAGCATGTCTAGGTTAGTTTAAGATAGTAGGAATTTTTTAGCATGTAGGAAAAAAATTAGCAATTTTTTTAGGAAATTAGCTAGGGCATTAGCTAGGGCAAATTTAGCAAATTTGTTTAGGGCAGTAGCTAATGCAGTACCTAATTAGCAAATTTAGCTAATTAGCTAATGCAGTAGCTAATTAGCAAATTTGTTTAGCAAATTTAGCTAATTTAGCTAGGGCAAATTTGTTTAGGAAATTAGCTTGGGCAAATTTTTATGAAAATGCCTTGCTTTAAATAAAAAACAGTAGCATTTAGCTAGGGCGTTTTTAGCAATTTTTTTAGGAAATTAGCTAGGGCAAGTTTTTATGAAAATACCTAGCTTTAAATAAAAAACAGTAGCATTTAGCTGATACGTCCATTTTGCATCATGTTTACCTACTGTTATTTACGATGTTTTTATGCATAATAATGCTTTTTGGAGTAATTCTAATGCCTTTTCTCTCATAATTTGCAAGGTTCATACAAAGAGGGAGAATTCCGGCAGCTGAAAATCTGGACCTGAAAAAGCTACGTCAGGCTACCTATTCTACACAACTCCAAATGAGCTGAAACTTTATGAGGAATTTTTATGGAATATATAAGGATTATTGGAGCAAATAAGTACCAGAGGGGGCCCACCAGGTGGGCACAACCCACCTGGGCGCGCCAGGGAGCCCAGGCGCGCCCTGGTGGGTTATGCTCTCCTCGGCCCACCTCCGGTGCCCATCTTCTGGTATATAAGTCATTTTGACCTAGAAAAAAATAAGGAAAGGACTTCCAGGACGGAACGCCACCGTCTCGAGGCGGAACTTGGGCAGGAGCACTTTTGCCCTCCGACGGAGCGATTCCGCCGGGGGAAGTTCCCTCCCGGAGGGGGAAATCATCGTCATCATCATCACCAATAACTCTCCCATCTTGTGGAGGGCAATCTCTATCAACATCTTCAACAGCACCATCTCCTCTCAAACCCTAGTTCATCTCTTGTGTTCAATCTTTGTACCGGAACCTCAGATTGGTACCTGTGGGTGACTAGTAGTGTTGATTACATCTTGTAGTTGATTACTATATGGTTTATTTGGTGGAAGATTATATGTTCAGATCCATTATACTATTTAATACCCCTCTGATCATGAACATGTTTATCGCTTGTGAGTAGTCGCTTTCGTTCTTGAGGTCATGGGAGAAATCATGTTGCAAGTAATCATGTGAACTTGATATGTGTTCGATATTTTGATAGTATGTATGTTGTGATTCCCTTAGTGGTGTCATGTGAACGTCGACTACATGAAACTTCACCATATTTGGGCCTAAGGGGATGCATTGTGGAGTAGTTATTAGATGATGGGTTGCGAGAGTGACAGAAGCTTAAACCCTAGTTTATGCGCTACTTCGTAAGGGACCGATTTGGATCCAAAAGTTTAATGCTATGGTTAGATTTTATCTTAATACTTTTGTTGTAGTTGCGGATGCTTGCGTGGGGGTTAATCATAAGTAGGAGGTTTGTTCAAGTAAGAACAGCACCTAAGCACCGATCAACCCACATATCAAATTATCAAAGTAGTGAACACAAATCAAGCCAACATGGTGAAAGTACCTAGATGAAATTCCCGTGTGCCCTCAAGAACACTTTGCTTATTATAAGAAACCGTTTCGGCCTGTCCTTTGCCTCAAAGGGATTGGGCTACCTTCCTGCACTTTTGTTACCGTTACCATTACTTGCTCGTTACAAATTACCCTGCTACAAAACTATCTGCTACTTACAATTTCAGCGCTTGCAGACATAACCTTGCTGAAAACCACTTGTCATTTCCTTCTGCTCCTCGTTGGGTTCGACACTCTTACTTATCGAAAGGACTATGATTGATCCCCTATACTTGTGGGTCATCATTAGCTAGGACATTTTTAGCAATTTTTTTTGGAAATTAGCTAGGGCATTTAGCTATAAACAAAAAACAGTAGCATTTAGCTATAAATAAAAACAGTAGCATTTAGCTATAAAAACAGTAGCATTTAGCATTTAGCTATAAACAAAAAACAATAGCATTTAGCTATAAATAAAAAACAGTAGCTATGGTATTTAGCTATAAACAAAAACCGTGGTTAAAGTAATTGTTGCTATTTAAACAAAACAAGATCGATGTTATATGATATATGTCATTGATGTTCATTTGCATATTCCATTATTATTGATTATATCTTTTATTACAATTGTTGAATATGATATGATTAATGTTGGTTGAATGGACAAACGTCGAAGAATATCCGAGTGGCATATGTTGATTCATTTCCGTTCCGGCAAATTTCAGGCGCTCCATATGTCCACTTTTTAGCAAAGGTCATGCCCAAAATTTCCGTGAATTTCGGCATGACTTGTGCTAGAAACTAGGACATATGGAGTTCCCGGGATTTGCCGGAAGGGGAATGAATCAACATTCCGACCAAATATAGGCCCCTTTTTTCTCTTCATTATATCTTTTATTTACAATTGTTGAAGAGGAAACATGTCTACCACACGAAAGCCGGGGGTTCTGGTCACCTCGAAGAAGACCCCGTCGAGGCAGCAAACCATTATTTCGATTACCTGGACGAACACCAGTTGTGGGTGCCGGGTGGTAGTGGCACCAACCCCGACACCGATACCGACACCGGCACCAACACTGGCACCGGCACCAACACCACCCCTGAGACCGGCAACGATGCTGTTGTAGCCGGTAAAGCACCGAAGCTGGAGAGGACACGAAAACCAAACGAGCTCGGCATCGGACAAATTGTGGTCACAACGATGCACCCCAAGAAATTAGAGCGAACGGCGCTGGAGGAAGCGCGCGCGTGCTATGACAATCAACTAGGATGCATCCTCAAGGAAACCGCCAACATCAACGATGAAAAGTTAAAGAAGATACCACATATGGAGCACATGCTCCTAAAGAAGTTGCACAATAGGTTCCTGTTCCCCGGCCGGGATGAAAGCAAACATCCATGGGACGACAAACCCATGACAAAGATAAACAACAAGTCGATGGTGACATTCAAAAATGACTTGTCCGCTTGGAAAGTAAGGGTGAAAAAAGCGATTGCGAAGAATGAACCGTGGTCCAAGATTCATGCTGGCAATCCGACACTAAAGGAAGAGGACTTCAAAAAATTTAAGGAGACATGCGCTAAAGAAGAATGCAAGAAAAGGTCGGAGAAAATGAAGGCGCTCCAGGCCAGAAACATGCCTCCCTAATGTCGCTTGAACTACGTCGGTATTTTCCCCAAAGAGGAAGGGATGATGCAGCATAACAACGGTAGGTATTTCCCTCAGTGCTGAAACCAAGGTTATCAAACCAGTAGGGGAACCAAGCAACACTATGTAAACGGTACCTGCACACAAAGAACAAATACTTGCAACCCGACGTGTTAAAGGGGTTGTCAATCCCTTCCGGGTAACGGTGCCAGAAATTGCCAAGTTGACGACATAAAAATATGATAGATTGGATAAGTAGATCTCGAATGAACGCGAAATAAAATAAATAGTAAGATAATTGCAGCAAGATATTTTTGTATTTTTGCTAATATAGATCTGAAAATGAAAGTTGTAAATAAAGGAAAAAGCAAATAGCAATATAGATATGAAAGTATATGATGATAAAATAGACCCGGGGGCCGTAGATTTCACTAGTGGCTTCTCTCAAGAAAATAGCAACGGTGGGTGAACAAATTACTGTTGGGCAATTGATAGAAGAGCGAATAATTATGATGATATCCAAGACAATGATCATGTATATAGGCATCACATCCAAGATTAGTAGACCGACTCCTGCCTGCATCTACTACTATTACTCCACACATCGACCGCTATCCAGCATGCATCTAGTGTATTAAGTTCATGGAAAAATGGAGTAATGCAATAAGAACAATGACATGATGTAGACAAAATCTATTCATGTAGGAATAGACCCCATCTTTTTCTCCTTAATAGCAATGATACATGCGTGCCTTGCTGCCCCTTCTGTCACTGGGAAAGAACAACACAAGATCGAACCATTACAAAGCACCTCTTCCCATTGCAAGATAAATAGATCAAGTTGGCCAAACAAAACCCAAATATCGGAGAAAAAATACGAGGCTATAATAATCAAGAATGGATATTAATTCAAAGCAAATCTGATAGTAAACTCACACTTCATCGGATGCCAACAAACACACCGCAAAAAGTTATTACATCAAATAGATCTCCAAGAGACCATTGTATTGAGAAACATAGAGAGAAGAAGCCATCAAGCTACTTCCTACGGACCCGTAGGTCTGATAGGAACTACTCACGCATCATCGGAGAGGCACCAATGAGGATGATGAACCCCTCCATGATCGTGTTCCCCTCCGGCGGAGTGCCGGAGTAGGGCTCTAGATTGGATCCCGTGGTTCTGGAACTTGCGGCTGCTGGAATTGCTTTTCATCGACTCCCCTAGGGTCTCTGGATATTTGGGTATTTATAGAGCGAAGAGGCGGCGCGGGAGGCCACCGAGGTGGGCTTAACCCACCAGGGCGTGCCCTGGTGGGTTATTCTCCCCTCGGAGCACCCCCCAGGTACTTCTTTGGCCCACTGGACGTCTTCTAGCCCAGAAAAAATCTCCAAAAAGTTTCACTGCATTTGGACTTTATTTGGTATTGATTTTCTGTGAAGTAAAAACAAGAAAAAAAACAGCAACTGGCACTGGGCACTATGTCAATAGGTTAGTCCCAAAAAATGTTATAAAGTTGCTAGAAAATGATTGTAAAACATCCAAGAATGATAACATAATAGCATGGAACAATAAAAAAATTATAGATACGTTGGAGACGTATCACTCCCCACCGCCTCGAAAGCCGTGGTTACGAGGGGAAGAGGCATGTATGGGCCAAGGAGGATGTCAAACGTGAAAGTCACGGAATCCCAGACCCCTTGGCAGAGTTCACCGACCTGCGGGAGCGTGACTGGATCAGGGCCCGGTACAAGTGGGGCCCCGTCAATAAGATCTTCTACACGGACCCGAACACAAGGGAGTTCATGAGACTACTAGTAATTGTTATATTACCACCTTATATTAGCATCCAACCAATTAGACTACAAGTTTTGTCACATTTTGTAAACCATCCACGTTCATTTTGCAGAAAGAGCAGCACCAAAAGACAGCCGAAAGCAACGAGTCATCACAGTCGTCGGCGAGGCCCAAGTGGGACACCCCTTTCAACCGGGCCCTGAACATACTGAAAAAGGTCCTGGTGGACAAATCGCCGTGGTATGGAAGTGTGCACGGCGTCGGAGATGGCGCCTCATGGAAGACGTGCTACCACGAGAAGCCAGAGGAAAGAAGGCAGAGACGGTTGCTTACTCAATAGACCATCGATGAGAAGGTCGCGATTGCGGTCAATAAGACCAAAGATGAGACCAAAGAAGAGTTGGTCAAGGTAGTCAATGCAGCGGTAGCTGGTGTCACGGCTGACTTCACATCTTCCATTATTAACAGCTTGATTCTGGCAATTATCGATTGGACAAAGAACAATCCAGATAAAGGGCCAGCGGACTTTCCCCTTCCCAGCTATGTCGGGAGCAATTCGGTGAACATCGCACCACCAGCACCTGCTCACGCAACCACACAAGGTCCCGCTCCTATTCATAGCAGCCTGTCCGTCTTTGGCGTGCTCGGCGGGGCTTCGTCTTTGGCTGAGCTCGATGCCCTCACGGTAATTACGCGTCATACCCTTTTCACCAGCATGTCTATAGTCTTCTATTTCAGTTGCCTTTCGGATGTTTGACGTCACAGACATGTCTTCGCAGGCCGACGAAACCCCGTGCACCCTACTGTACGACATCAACGACCAGAAGGTGGGCGTGGGAAAGGCAACAATCATGAAGCCGAAGGACTGCATGTTACACAACCGAGAGATGCCCCATGGCGTCTTCAAGGTTAGCGTGGCCAGTGTCAAAGCGGACTTCAAGGATTTGCCTCCTCAGGTACCAGTCGATGACGACGAGACCCCTAAACGGATTGGCGCATGCAAGAGCTGGTTCTTGCCTTGGCCGAAGACTCTTCTTCGTGTCGAGGTGCCCGGTAGCACACCAGCGACAACTCCTCAAGAAGGTGTGAACACCACCCACCTACCCAATTACCTACACCTATCATGGCTGGTGATAGCGGACAACGCAAGGGAGAGCCTCCATTAGTGCTAGATGACATCGACCCTGTCGAAGAAGCAAATGCTGATGATGTCATGGAGGAGGATGATGATGACCCTCTCAAGTATATCAATACTGCCTATGACGATGGAGGATTGATGGCTTGGAACGACTATGACTCAGGCTATGAGCGTGGAGATGACTTGATGCTGCCTGATTTGCCAGAGCCGGAACATCCTAAGGCTGATTGCAAAAAGTCTCTCTTCATGCGATCCTTGCAGGAGATGCCTCCAGATGTCGCCTCTACCCAGCAACAACAACTCGAGGGCCATCCACTGATTAGCCCTACGACACCGGGGGTGGTGGTTAGGGAACGTATGGTGGGCTCACTACTGCCACTCGCCAAGAAGCAAAGGAGGAGACCGGACAAGAAAGGCCCTAAAGGCGCCAGAGCTACATCAAGCAGCCAGCTACCTCTTAAGCCCCGGGCGGTAGAAAAAATACCTATTGAAGGTACGGAGCATTTCCATGTCGCCGGCCACCCGATCCTACCTTCGAAATCGCTAGAGCACGTACTGAACAATGATCTAAGGAGACTCCATGAAGATGTGCTGGCCAGAGAGAAAAGCCTTCTCATCTCGGAAAATCCAGGATACCCGTTTTACACGGCTCAGGTGCCGGGTGGGAAGTTGTACGTCAAGAGATGGCCCGCGGATAAGTTCATCCTATGATTTGACTACATCTACGACATGTTCCACATGACCAAGCTGGATTTTCAGTTCATCCGCATGTATGCGCTGTATCTGAACTACATCATCAGGCGCGAGAACATAAAATATATCTGCGTCGTGGACCCATTCTATATGCACAAGAGCTTCTTGGAAGTCTGCAAAGAGCATCGTGACTATGGAGCAAGTACATCGGCGAGTTCATGATCGCTAATAAGGACAAGGAAACGACTCTCCTGCCTTATCATCCCACGTAAGTCATTCACGGATATCCTTTCGTAAGTTTTAATCATTCCTTTGCAAGCATGGAGGCTAATTTGAGGTGTACCTATTTTGCGCAGCGGGGGAGGGGGGAGGCGCCGTCCTCATCTGTCTGTACCCACAATACTCCCATGCTATGTACTTGGACTCAGCGAAGAACATCAAGAAAAGGGATTACACGCACATAAAGAGTGTTCTCGATAGTGCCACGTTAACATTCATCCCGTCTGGTGGATATATCAAGGTGAAAAAGTACAGGAAGAACGGGTTGGGTTTCGGCCATAAGACCGACTTCTGCTGCATCCAGCAACCTTACAATAGTAAGGCTGATGGATTCTACCTCATGCATCACATGAGCGAGTACAGAAGGGATAATCAACGCCTTCGCATGTCAGCTACTTCCTGTGGCACCCCGATAGAGGGCCGACGCACGCCAGTCCCAGGATAAGACCTGACGCACGTCAAAGACATGATACAGCAATTCCAGGCACAAAATGGCTTTATTATGTTAAATGGAGTATTACAATACTGTTGCTTACAACAATATTACATAGCTCCAAGGCTAACTAAGATGGCAGCGAAGGTCTTGGCTCAGCGGTGACATCGTCTATGGCTGGGCTCCATAACTCACAGGACTGGCTGGGTTACGATCTAGCACGACGAATCTTCTCCTACAACTGGCCACGTGCAAGGCCAGGTGAGTACTTTGAATGTACTCGCAAGACAACCAAATACATAGCATCCAAACAAGCAGATGACAAAGCCAACCCTATGCTATGCAAGAATTTATTCTAAACATGGCATGGAATTAACAGGAAATCACGAATCAAGCATAGCATAGCATACCTATCTAGCATTATTAATCATCATGTCGTAGCAAAATTATCTGGCATGTTTAAACATCCAGCAGCATTAATCATCAAGATATAACGGGGTTATCGTAGCAAAGTAACTACTGAAGTAAAGTACAGTAAAGTAAAGCATGCATCAAGCAAATAGTCCATATTCCGAATATCTCATGATCTAATCTGAACCTGATCCAAATCCAAGTCTTTCGGTCATCTGACCATCTCCGCCATAGCCATCTCATGGCTAACATACCATACTCCTGACAACATCTACTGTCCATGCAGGACAGGTTCTTCCACCATCATTATCATCATTACGGTTGATCGCCTAACGAGGTTTGGACGGGCTGTCCAATACCATGGACACGGCTATTCGAATAGATTTAACACTCTGCAGAGGTTGTACACTTTACCCACACCACGGAACTCATGGCCTCGTACTCCCATTCGGGTGGACCAACGACGTTCCGACGAAACCTGTCTGACCCGTGACTCTTCCATCGTACCACCGGCCATCACACTCCTTCTTGGAGTCAAGCCCTGGGTGGCCCCGTGTCACCTCGTGACACCCTGCCACCGTCGTGGCCAAACTAAACTGTCCCAAACGGGGACGGGTACCCAAACAACTCAACTGGGCTCACAGGGTTATCGCCGCCTACCGGGCCAGGGCAGCGCGCGCGCATAACCCTCCCTCTTTGGAGGTACCGTTGAAAGAGCACGCGATCAGACCAAGTCAAGGACGTCCCATACCGGCAAATGTGGTTGCACGGATAAGCCCGGACAGGTGACTCTGATCAACCGACTAGGTTTATCAATATATCTCCATCATCCCACCATTACCTTAACAATTATAAGTGTGAACAGCCACTTAACATCTGCATAGCAGAATCATTACAACGTTGACAAACATGGCAAGATATCAGATCATGGTACTCACATGATAACGGTATCCAAAATATTGTTACTAGCATGGCAGGGCATGGCATGGAAACAAGGCATGATATTAGATGAAACGTAATGCTAACATCTAAAACAGATGACATAACAGGTGTATGCAAGTGCAGGCTAACAGGTGATACAGATGTACTACAATGAACACACAGGGTGCAAGCAAAGTCATCACGCAAGTCCGGAGCTCATGGAAGAGGTTGGCTTGCCTGGGGGTAGAGGAATACACCGGGTGGAAGTGCAATAACACTCCGCGAAGATTCGCCGGAAAAGTTTCCCTCTCGGAGGGGCTGATCGAAGGGCAAGGGCAAAATGGTCATTTTCACAGTGTGAAAACATTATGAAAATGACGCCATCAGAACGGGCTCGTCGATCTGAAGACGTGGGCGTTGGTCTTACCTCAATCGGAGTTACGGTCGCAAAGTTAGGGCCGTTCGTTCGTTAGGCGGTAAAACAGACAAAATAGTGTCCATTTCAGTGCTTAACGGACGAATGTTCACAAAATAACAGGTTCGGCCGGCGGCTGGGAAAAACTGAAAGCGTATTTCGGATTTTACGCTTCCACTTATCCTGACGCGTGGGCCCGTTGACTTTTGGGTGGGGCCGGCCTTATCTCTCTCTCTTCTCTCCCTCTGGATCGTCTCCTCCTCCCGACAGAACAGAGCCGAGGCGGCCGGCCGCCGGCGCAGCTGTGGCAGGGGGACGCGGGAGGTCCAGCCGACGAGTGCAGAGGCTCCACCGCACCTCGTCGCGCCCACTGGTAGCCGCAGGACTGCCCGGTTCAGAGCACAGCGACGGCGCCATGGCTCGGCCACCATGGCCAGAACCGAGCCAGGGAGAGGTCGCTCTGACAGGGCTCCCTCGCCGGAGGTGAGGGCAGCGTCGACCTGCGAGCTCCAAGAGGAGGCTAGGGGCAGAGGAGAGGGAGGGGAACTAGCCACGGGGCTGGAGTCGCCATGGGAGTCCGGAGGTGGCCTTCGGCCAAGGAAGAGGGCAGAGCTGCGGGAGCTCAAGGGAGGGGCGAGCTAGGCTTGCTGGTTAGGAGAGGGATTCGGGGCACGCCTTATATAGGCTAGAGGCGGAGCTACGCGACGGCGGACGGAAGTCTCCAGAGCTCGGCGAGGACCGACGATGAATCGATGTCGGCAGAGGCACTACGAGCTTCGAGACGAGGGGAAGAGGGCCCTGGAAGACTCACGCACATGGTGGGGAGCTTGTCGGCGCTCCCGAACAAGCTAGAACCCACTGGAGGTGGCCTCCCGAGAGCTCCAATGCACAGGGCGCCCGCTGTACCTGTATTTGTCGCGGTCACCACACGGCCATCGCCTTGCCACGTCTTGCTCGATGCCAAACGATGTCTGGAGGTTTCCACACGCATCACTGAGCTGACTTGACCCCTCAACCAAGAACAGGGGGCTCTAGTGTGACTGCACCAAGGTCAAACAACAACTGGCAGCAAGGTGTTTATCATGTGGTGTGGCCACCACAGTGCACCCATGGGCATGATCTTGGGCAGGGGTGAGTCATCCACTAAGGTAGTCATGCTGGCAAAATTTGGGCACAAATGGACAATGCTAGCTGGTACTTCCTTTGTAACCTTGCCCACTGACTAGAAACGCAAATGATGATGCTGGGGTCAAATGGCTATATGGATTTGAATGATTCTTGGTGTAAAGTGATGATATGGTCATAGGAACTGTCTGGAAAAGTTTCAGCTCAAATTGATCATCTATGAGGGTACTTCCTTCACAGAGATGCAATCTGGACAGAAACTTAGATAATTTACTGAGGAAGATTGACTTGATGGAATGAGCTCATTTTTGGTATACAGGGGTAATATATCATAATGAATCACCCTGCAAAATTTCAGCCCAAGGAGATCAAGGAATCAAGCACTTCCTTTGCAAACTGAAAATCTGAACAGAATTTGCAAAGTGGTGTTGTGCTCAAAATTTAATGGGTGGAACTTGAGATCTTGATGGAAATAGTGAATATAGGGGTAGGACAAGCTCCACAAATTATTTGGGATTTTTCCCAACTACCAAAATGGTAGTTCCTTTGGAAAGGCCCCAAATTGATATATTGGCTTTAAATAGGAAAATGCAATTTCCCCTATTTAATTATGGCCAATATTTTTATGAGAGCTCAATATGATCACAAAGAATATCTCCACAAGTTTTCATGATCTTTGGAGATGGATAGATATTATTCTGGATTTAATTCCTCGGAAAGGAAGAAAAATGAATTAATTCTAGATGAGAAATATTGCATATGACTTGGCAATATTTTTGCACATCTAGGGTTTATGAGTGAAGGATGATCTCCGGAAATTTTTGGAGGATCAACTGAGCAAAAAAAATGATAGTTCCTTTGTAAACGCAAAGGCAGGAATTCCAGTTCCGATATTTTGGAACTAGGGTTTGAATGAGGTTCGGGGTTTACAGACGGGAACTTGACTGGCACAGGAGCATGGAAAATTCATGGAGAGGCTGAGGATTGTCTGAATTCACCTGGTCATTCACCAGATTCCAGAGGAAAAATTCAGGAAAGAAAAGCTAGGAAGGAATAACAGCACAAAAATCGATAACCCGATTTTTGGGGTGTTACACTTCCAGCGATGCTAAGATTGTTATCTGGGCCACAAGCATAGGAAAGACACCGGATCATCGAATTCGAGTTGAGTTTTACCACGTACAGTGTGAACTTGCCCAAGTGATCATGAAGGAGGTGCTCGAACAAACAGGGATGTTCTACCATGGGCCAATGACGCGGGAAGATGTCCGAGCATTGCTACTCGCACAACGTCTGGACCTGAAGCCTTTCACGAAGCTCGGGTGCTTCCTCCCTGACTATGAAGATTGGACCACTGACATGGAGGAATGATTGACGAGGACAATGTGTTATTTTTAATTAGTCACTACTGTCTTTCTATGAAAAAACTTTGAATTTATGCACGGCGAAACTCTGTGATGTAATTAAACCGTCCTCCTGAACTAGCGTAGATCGCTCTAGTTAATTAGTTTGGGTATGAGGAACTTCGTTATTTATGTTAACTATAGGTTGCTTGTATTTTGCTAATTATGCCTCTTTGTGTTTCTCAAGTACAATATGTTGCATATTATCGTTGAATTCATCAACTGACGATGTAGGTACATAGATCAGAGATGGCGAAGGACTGCTACGCAGTATTCATTGGGAGGGTTCTAGGAGTGTACGACCATTGGCCAGACGCTCAGGCCCAGGTGGACAGGTACCCGGGCGCTAGCCACAGAGGGTTCGACAGCAGAGCCGAAGCGGAAAATAGTTACTTGAGGTGGACGCTCCGGTAAGAGAGGGAGCAAAACTGGTGCCCCAAGAAGTACTACATAGTCGCGCTCCTGCTCATACTGATCGGTCTTCTCTTCTACATCATGGTTTAGATAGAGATGATGAAACTTGTGTGTGTGCCATGACCATGCAATTGCATTTATTTGAGACATGACATGACTTGTGTATCCCTATTTTTTGAGATGTGATGATATTTGTGTTGGATGATGATGATGATGATGGTATGACGAGACCACTATATGTGTATGATATGATGAGAATAATGTATGTTTATTATGATATGATGAAATTACTGTATAGAGCATGCACAAATACAACACATATACGTAGAGGGGAAATAAATCTGTGAAAGCAGGAATATTAGCAGTAGCGCTGGTAGGCGTCTAGCGGCAGCACTGGTTTAGCAGCAACGTTTGTTTTGGTGCAGCGCTACAGATAGTTAGTACTAGCGCTGGCTGTAGCAGTGCTACTGCTAACAATACTTACCAGTAGCGCCGGTTGAAGCAGCGCTACTACTACAACTTAGCTGTAGCGCCTTAGCAGTAGCGCTGCCACCAGCGCTACTGCTATGGGTATATCCAACGCTACTAGTAGGCTTTCTCCTAGTAGTGTAAAGTAATATATTGAGTAGAGTCAGGGAGTAACCTGCTCTGATACCAATTGTAGGAACGAAGTATGTCTACCAGAGGGGGGGGGGTGAATGGGAGTTTTAAAATTTCTCTGAAAATCTCAAAACTCTCTGAACACAGCAGCGGATCGAATGAAAAACAAACTACAGTGAGCTAGAACTAAGTACTGAAAGGAAACAAAGTCATGCATCGAGGGAAATCACATGAGGGAAATCATTACGAAAGTAAACAGGGGCAATAGAGATAACTAGTGGTGCTCGATGGTGACAGGGTATTTGTTCAACCAGTTCGTCCTTCTACACAAGGACTACGTCTGGTTGGAGGGGTTGTGACTTAACATGAAAGATAAACTCTCTTCATCCTATTCTCCTCGACAATTGGTTCGTCAACCAAAGCCGATTACTTGTGGTAGATACTTGAGGTGATCTCCAAACCTTCATAGACTTCTTCTTCGAGAACCACAATCACTCTTGGTCTCTGAAGAACTTGACACCTAACCGTCTAGAGAGTTTGCAGCTCTCAAGAGTAATAGGCGGAGCGTACTAAACTTAGTTTGAGTGATGCTAAACCACTATCTAATTCTTCGGCTCTAGGGGTTTTCTCTCGGTGGATTTTTGTCGTGGTGATCTCATGGCAGATGCCATAGGATGGCTAAAGGTGGGGCTAACGACACGGGTACCGGTGGGCTCCAGAGGCGAGGTCGATACGCGCAAGTGAGGGAGACAAAACGTACCGAGGTTCGGGGCTTTCCGAAGAGATAACACCCCTAGTCTTGCCGAATATGGTCTATATGAAGTAGCTACAAGCTTGCTCCTTGAGCTGTTCCGGGGAGAGAAGAAGAGAGGCCAATGCATGCCGTGCTTCTCCTCCGTGGTGGCTTTGTGTGTGTGCGGTGTCTAAATGATCGTGCACCCCTTTGCATGGGGGAGCACCAGGGGGTCTTATAGGCCGGCCCCCCGGGGTTACAATGGTAACATTACATCGACGCGGGGCCCTGAGGCCAGTGTCTAGGAGCCGGCAGTGGGGGATGCCGGGCCCAGGGACTGCCGGGTCTGCCGGGCATGGGTCTTGGCCGGGTTCGTCGGGTACAGGCCATACCAGGCCCGCCGGGCGCGGGTACGACCGGCTGCTGGGTACTGTGGCACGCCTCGCCGTGTGTCAGGAGACAGCGGCGCTGTCTTGCTACAGGGTCGCGCCGTCAGGGCGCTACTGGCCCCAGGCGGTGGCTTGGTCGGCACGACTACCGCGCCCGTCGGGGCCAGCGCAAAGGGTGGCGCACTATAGCCATACGCCCTTGTCTTTGGAGTTTGACTTCTTGGGACTAGCCGGCATGCGCCAGCCGGCTGGCCGGGTCGCAGTGCCTGGTGGAGTCGTGTTGAGGGCGAACCGGTTTGAAGGCGAGCCGGGTTGAGGGCGAGCCGGATTGAAGGCGAACCGGGTTGAGGGGTGAGACAGCCCCGATGTTTTGAAAAAGGATCCGGGTTCCATTGCCTGCCTGAGGGCCATCCCCCCCGATAGTAGTCCCTGAAGATGTGAAGGCGCATCGGCTTCAAGCAGGAGGGCCTTTGCAGTTTCACCCCCTGAGAAGGCGGCGGAGTTGGTGAAGGTTGTGATCGCCGGGTTCGGCAACACCCACTATGTGCTGGCTTCCGGAAGCCGGATCGCGGCCTGGGTGGCAAACCAAAGCGCCTGCCAAATCTTGGAGTGGAAGGGACGCGCCCCCGCGGCCCGATGCAACGCCACATGGTGAATAGAGGCCGGCGAGGCCCTGCCTGGCCACGCGCGCCTCTGCCAGGCCATGCACACGATGGGACGGCACAGCGGGCTGGGCCCCGCCACTTTGCGCCCTCGACCCAAGCGCGGGGGATTTATTGCGGCCGCCGCGGTGGTTGCGCTTCTCTATGTCATCAAGTCATGGGGCAAATCGTGCCCGCACAGTGCGGGGAAGTGGAATCGTGGGCACAACCGATCCCACTTCCCCACGTCTCAGCCGTTGCTATAAAGCCGGAGGGAGGGGCGCGGCGGAAACGCCCTTGCACACTCCCCTCGCGCTCCCATCATCTTGCTCTCTCCTTCTCCAAACTCTCGAGCGTAGCGCCATCGCACCGCTTAGTCGCAGCGCACGGCAGCGCCAGGCCGCCTCGGCTCTTCTTGGTGCCGCGCCCGCACCACCAAAAAGCCTCTCCGACGTCATGGCCAAAGGGGTCCTGGGAGGGGTTCGAGGCCAACGAGCAGCAGATCCGGTACCTCCGCAACACCAGGCGGTTGCCGCCGGAGACGGCGGTGGTGGTGCGCCTCGCGGGCGGCAAGACGGTTCCGGCGCCCGCGGCTGACGAGCGCGTCGTCTTCTAAAACCACTTCTTGCGCAGGCTCGGCCTCCCCGCGAGCGACTTCTTCCATGGCTTCCTCGACTTCTATGGGCTGTAGCCGCACCATCTTGGTGCCAACGCCGTGCTGCAGCTCTCTGGCTTCGTCACACTCTGCGAGGGTTATTTGGGGGTCGAGCCGGATCTTGAGCTCTGGGCCCGCCTCTTCTTCCTCAAGCAGCATGGGCCGAAGGGCGGCGAGATATCGGACTGCAGGGCAGTCGTGATCTTGGGCCGGCCGCGCGTGACGTTCCCCCTGGTGCCATTGGAAGATTCTACCAAGAAGTGGCAGAACACCTTCTTCTACATCCGCAATCTCGGCGTGGACCACATCAACTTGCCGCTGTTCGTCAACAAGCCACCTGAGGCCAAGAGGAACTATGGCTACTCGCCGAAGAACCCACCGCAGGGGGTGCTGTACATGTGCCAGCAGATCACCGAGATGGTGACGCGAGACGGGCTTACTGGGACGGATCTCATCGCCGCCTTCATCTCGCGCCGGGTGCTGCCGCTGCAGCGCCGGGGGCACATCATCGGTGAGATGGGTGACAACCAGGATGTCACCCGGATGTCGACCCGGGAGCTGACGGAGAAGCAGGTTGTCGAACGGGTCAACATCATCTCCAAGGCCGGGATGGCGGAGGAGTGGGCCTTCGGGAAAGCGCCCTACAGCCGAGCGCTGCTGGCGCTCGCGGTGAGCCCCGGGTCTTTATTTTTTTGCAATGACTGGACTCCTCCTCCATCCTGACATGACGAGAGAGTGGCTGCTGCTTGTAGTCCGACAATATCATCAATGGCCGAGGACTCAGGTTTCGGGTGCACGGGCCGGCTCGAGCAGCGGCGGAGCTGGCGCCGAGCAAGAGGAGCCGACCGATGCGCCGCCGTATGACACGACGCGCAGAGCGGGTAAGTCACCAGACCCGGCTCTTCTGCGAGGCTGGCCGGATGATGGTGAGGGGGACCTGACGGTCGTTCCGGTGCAGAGTCGCCAGTTGGAGGAGACGGCAGCATCGACCCGCCAAGGCGGCTGAGGAAGGCGGCCGGGGTCGGGTGTTGGGAAACGTAGCATGCAATTTCAAAAAATTTCCTACGCACACGCAAGATCTATCTAGGAGATGCATAGCAATGAGAGGGGGAGAGTGTGTCCACGTACCCTCGTAGACCGAAAGCAGAAGCATATGACAATGCGGTTGATGTAGTCGAGCTTCTTCTTGTTCCGACCGATCAAGCACCGAAGGTACGTTACCTTCGAGTTCTGCACACGTTCAGCTCCGATGACGTTCCTCGCCCTCTTGATCTAGCAAGGTGTCAAGGAAGTAGATGAGTTCCGTCAGCACGACGGCGTGGTGACGGTGATGGTGATGTGATCCATGTAGGGCTTCGCCAAAGCACTACGAGAATATGACCGGAGGCGTAAACTGTGGAGGGGGGCGCCGCACACGGCTAATAATGTTTGATGTGTGTTCTAGGCACCCCCTCCCCACATATATAAAGGAGGGAGGGGGGGAGAGGCAGCCTAGGGCGCGCCCAAGTAGGAGGTATCCTACTTGGGCCCCTAGTCCAATTCGGCCTCCCCCCTTTCCTTTTACCGGAGGGGGAAAAGAGGGAAGAGGGATGGAGGAAGGAAAGGGGGGGGGGGGGCGAACCCCCACCTCCTTCTCCTATTCGGCCTCCTACCATAAGGGGGGGGGGACACCACCCTTGTGGGCTAGTGTGTTCCCCTTCTATGGCCCATATGGCCCATATCTTCCCCCGGGGGGTTCCGGTAACCCCCCGGTAATCCGATATGTACCCGATACATCCCGGAACACTTCCGGTGTCCGAATACTATCATCCTATATATCAATATTTACCTCTCGACCATTTCGAGATTCCTCGTCATGTCCGTGATCTCATCTATGACTCCGAACAACATTCGGTCACCAAATCACATAACTCATATAATACAAAATCGTCATCGAACGTTAAGCGTGCGGACCCTGCGGGTTCGAGAACTATGTAGACCTGACTGAGACACCTCTCCGGTCAATAACCCACATCGGAAACTGGATGCTCATATTGGTTCCTACATATTCTACGAAGATCTTTATCGGTCGAACCGTAATGACAACATACGTTATTCCCTTTGTCCGTCGGTATGTTACTTGCCCGAGATTCGATCGTCGATATCCACATACTTAGTTCAATCTCGTTACCGGCAAGTCTCTTTACTCGTTACGTAATACATCATCCTGTAACTAACTCATTAGTAACTTTGCTTGCAAGGCTTCTTATGATGTGCATTACCGAGAGGGCCCAGAGATACCTCTCTGATACTCAGAGTGACAAATCCTAATCTCGATCTATGCCAACCCAACAAACACCTTCGGAGATACCTGTAGAGCATCTTTATAATCACCCAGTTACATTGTGACGTTTGATAGCACACAAGGCATTCCTCCGATATCCGGGAGTTGCATAATCTCATAGTCGAAGGAATATGTATTTGACATGAAGAAAGCAATAGCAATAAAACTGAATGATCAATATGCTATGCTAACGGATGGGTCTTATCCATCACATCATTCTCCTAATGATGTGATCCCATTCATCAAATGACAACACATGTCTATGGTTAGGAAACTTAACCATCTTTGATTAATGAGCTAGTCTAGTAGAGGCTTACTAGGGACACGGTGTTTTGTCTATGTATCCACACATGTATCAAGTTTCCGGTTAATACAATTCTAGCATGAATAATAAACATTTATCATGATATAAGGAAATATAAAATAACAACTTTATTATTGCCTCTAGGGCATATTTCCTTCAGTCTCCCACTTGCACTAGAGTCAATAATCTAGATTACATTGTAATGATTCTAACACCCATGGAGTCTTGGTGCTGATCATGTTTTGCTCGTGGAAGAGGCTTAGTCAACGGATCTGCCACATTCAGATCCGTATGTATTTTGCAAATCTACATGTCTCCCTCCTTGACTAGATCACGGATGGAGTTGAAGCGTCTCTTGATGTGTTTGGTTCTTTTGTGAAATCTGGATTCCTTCGCTAAGGCAATTGCTCCAGTATTGTCACAGAAGATTTTCAGTGGACCCGATGCACTAGGTATTACACCTAAATCGGATATGAACTCCTTCATCCAGACTCCTTCATTTGCTGTTTCCGAAGCAGCTATGTACTCCGCTTCACATGTAGATCCCGCCACGATGCTTTGCTTGGAACTGCACCAACTGACAGCTCCACCATTCAATAAAAACATGTATCCAGTTTGTGACTTAGAGTCATCCGGATCAGTGTCAAAGCTAGCATCGACGTAACCATTTACGACGAGCTCTTTGTCACCTCCATAAATGAGAAACATATCCTTAGTCCTTTTCTGGTATTTCAGGATGTTCTTGACCGCTGTCCAGTGATCCACTCCTGGATTACTTTGGTACCTCCCTGCTAGACTTATAGCAAGGCACACATCAGGTCTGGTACACAGCATAGCATACATGATAGAACCTATGGCTGAGGCATAGGGAATGACTTTCATTTTCTCTCTATCTTCTGCAGTGGTCGGGCATTGAGTCTGACTCAACTTCACACCTTGTAACACAGGCAAGAACCCTTTCATTGACTGATCCATTTTGAACTTCTTCAAAACTTTATCAAGGTATGTGCTTTGTGGAAGTCCAATTAAGCGTCTTGATCTATCTCTATAGATCTTGATGCCCAATATATAAGCAGCTTCACCGAGGTCTTTCATTGAAAAACTTTTATTCAAGTATCCTTTTATGCTATCCAGAAATTCTATATCATTTCCAATCAACAATATGTCATCCACTTATAATATTAGAAATGCTATAGAGCTCCCACTCACTTTCTTGTAAATACAGGCTTCTCCAAAAGTCTGTATAAAACCATATGCTTTGATCACCTCATCAAAGCGTATATTCGAACTCCGAGATGCTTGCACCAGTCCATAAATGGATCGCTGGAGCTTGCACACCTTTTTAGCACCTTTAGGATCGACAAAACCTTCAGGTTGCATCATATACAACTCTTCTTTAAGAAATCCATTAAGGAATGCAGTTTTGACATCCATTTGCCAGATTTCATAATCATAAAATGCGGCAATTGCTAACATGATTCGGACAGACTTAAGCATCGCTACGGGTGAGAAAGTCTCATCGTAGTCAACTCCTTGAACTTGTCGAAAACCTTTTGCGACAAGTCAAGCTTTGTAGACAGTAACATTATCATCAGCGTCAGTCTTCTTCTTGAAGATCCATTTATTCTCTATGGGTCACCGATCATCGGGCAAATAAACGAAAGTCCATACTTTGTTCTCATACATGGATCCTATCTCGGATTTCATGGCCTCAAGCCATTTTTCGGAATCTGGGCTCATCATCGCTTCTTCATAGTTCGTAGGTTTGCCATGGTCTAGTAACATGACTTCCAAAACAGGATTACCGTACCACTCTGGTGCGGATCGTACTCTAGTTGATCTACGAGGTTCAGTAGCAACTTGATCTAAAGTTTCATGATCATCATCATTAGCTTCCTCTCTAGTTGGTGTAGGCATCACGGGAACAGATTTCTCTGATGAGCTACTTTCCAAATTGAGAGAAGGTACAATTACCTCATCAAGTTCTACTTTCCTCCCACTCACTTCTTTTGAGAGAAACTCCTTCTCTAGAAAGGATCCATTCTTAGCAACAAAGATCTTGCCTTCGGATCTGTGATAGAAGGTGTACCCAACAGTTTCTTTTGGGTATCCTATGAAGGCGCACTTCTCTGATTTGGGTTCGAGCTTATCAGACTGAAGCTTTTTCACATAAGCATCGCAACCCCAAACTTTAAGAAACGACAGCTTAGGTTTCTTGCCAAACCACAGTTCATATGGTGTCGTCTGAACGGATTTAGATGGTGCCCTATTTAACGTGAATGCAGCTGTCTCTAATGCATAACCCCAAAACGATAGTGGTAAATCGGTAAGAGACATCATAGATCGCACCATATCTAATAAAGTGTGGTTACGACGTTCGGACACACCATTACGCTGTTGTGTTCCAGGTGGCGTGAGTTGTGAAACTATTCCACATTGTTTTAAATGAAGGCCAAACTCGTAACTCAAATATTCGCCTCCGCGATCAGATCGTAGAAACTTTATTTTCTTTTTACGATGATTCTCTACTTCACTCTGAAATTCTTTGAACTTTTCAAATGTTTCAGAATTGTGTTTCATCAAGTAGATATACCCATATCTGCTCAAATCATCTGTGAAGGTCAGAAAATAACGATACCCGCCGCGAGCTTCAACACTCATTGGACCGCATACATCGGTATGTATTATTTCCAATAAGTCAGTGGCTCGCTCCATTGTTCCGGAGAACGGAGTGTTAGTCATCTTGCCCATGAGGCATGGTTTGCAAGCATCAAATGATTCATAATCAAGTGATTCCAAAAGTCCATCCGCATGGAGTTTCTTCATGCGCTTTACACCAATATGACCTAAACGACAGTGCCACAAATATGTTGCACTATCATTACCAACATTGCATCTTTTGGCATCAATATTATGAATATGTGTATCACCACAATCGAGATTCAACAAGAACAGACCACTTTTCAAGGGTGCATGACCATAAAAGATATTACTCATATAAATAGAACAACCATTATTCTCTGATTTAAATGAATAACCATCTCGCACTAAACAAGATCCAGATATAATGTTCATGCTCAACGCTGGCACCAAATAACAATTATTCAGGTCTAAAACTAATCCCGAAGGTAGATGTAGAGGTAGCGTGCCGACGGCAATCACATCGACCTTGGAACCATTTCCGACGCGCATCATCACCTCGTCCTTAGCCAATCTTCGTTTAATCCGTAGCCCCTGTTCCGAGTTACAAATATGAGCAACCGAACCAGTATCAAATACCTTGGCGCTACTACGAGCATTAGTAAGGTACACATCAATAACATGTATATCAAATATACCTTTGTTCACTTTGCCATCCTTCTTATCCGCCAAATACTTGTGGCAGTTCCACTTCTAGTGACCAGTCCCTTTGCAGTAGAAGCACTCAGTTTCAAGCTTAGGTCCAGACTTGGGCTTCTTCCCGGGAGTGGCAACTTGCTTGCCATTCTTCTTGAAGTTCCCGTTCTTTCCTTTGCCCTTTTATTGGTACTAGTGGTCTTGTTAACCATCAACACTTGATGCTCCTTCTTGATTTCTACCTCCGCCGCTTGAGCATTGTGAAGAGCTCGGGAATTGTCTCTTCCATCCCTTGCATATTATAGTTCACATGAAGCTTTTGTAGCTTGGTGGCAGTGATTGGAGAACTCTGTCAATGACACAATCAACTGGAAGATTAACTCCCAGCTCAGTCTAGTGATTGTAATACCCAGACGTTTTGAGTATGTGTTCACTGACTGAACTATTCTCCTCCATCTTGCAGCCATAGAACTTGTTGGAGATTTCATATCTCTCAACTCGGGCATTTGTTTGAAATATTAACTTCAACTCTTGGAACATCTCATATGGTCCATGACGTTCAAAACGTATTTGAAGTCCCGATTCTAAGCCGTAAAGCATGGCACACTGAACTATCGAGTAGTCATCATATCGAGCTTGCCAGACATTCATAACATTAGCATCTGCTCCTGCAGCAGGCCTTTCACCTAGCGGTGCATCAAGGACATAATTCTTCTGTGCAGCAATGAGGATAATCCTCAAGTTACGGACCCAGTCCATGTAGTTGCTACCATCAACTTAGCTTTCTCTAGGAACGCATTAAAATTCAAGGGAACGGTAGCACGGGCCATTGATCTACAACATAGATATGTAAAAACTACCAGGATTAAGTTCATGATAAATTAAGTTCAATTAATCATATTACTTAAGAACTCCCACTTAGATTGACATCCCTCAAGTCATCTAAATGATACGTGATCCAAATTAACTAAACCATGTCCGATCATCACGTGAGATGGAGTAGTCATCAATGGTGAACATCTCTATGTTGATCATATCTACTATATGATTCACGTTCGACCTTTCGCTCTCCAGTGTTCCGAGGCCATGTCTGTACATGCTAGGCTCGTCAAGTTTAACCCGAGTATTCCGCGTGTGCAAAACTGTCTTGCACCCGTTGTATGTGAACGTAGAGCTTATCACACCCGATCATCACGTGGTGTCTTAGCACGACGAACTGTCGCAACGGTGCATACTCAGGGAGAACACTTATACCTTGAAAATTTAGTAAGGGATCATCTTATAATGCTACCGCCGTACTAAGCAAAATAAGATGCATAAAAGATAAACATCATATGCAATCAAAATATGTGACATGATATGGCAATCATCATCTTGTGCCTTAGATCTCCATCTCCAAAGCACCGTCATGATCTCCATCATCACCGGCTTGACACCTTGATCTCCATCGTAGCGTTGTTGTCGTCTCGCCAACTATTGCTTCTATAACTATCGCTAACGCATAGTGATAAAGTGAAGCAATTACATGGTATTTGCATTTCATACAATAAAGCGACAACCATAAGGCTCCTGCCAGTTGCCGATAACTTTTACAAAACATGATCATCTCATACAACAATTTATATCACATCATGTCTTGACCATATCACATCACAACATGCCCTGCAAAAACAAGTTAGACGTCCTCTACTTGTTGTTGCAAGTTTTACGTGGCTGCTACGGGCTTCTAGCAAGAACTGTTCTTACCTATGCATCAAAACCACAACGGTGTTTCGTCAAGTTTGCTGTTTTAACCTTCAACAAGGGCTGGCCGCAGTCAAATTTGATTCAACTAAAGTTGGAGAAACAGACACCCGCCAGCCACCTTTATGCAAAACTAGTTGCATGTCTGTCGGTGGAACCGGTCTCATGAACGTGGTCATGTAAGGTTGGTCCGAGCCGCTTCATCCAACAATACCGCCGAATCAAAATAAGACGTTGGTAGTAAGCAGTATGACTATCACTGCCCACAACTCTTTATGTTCTACTCGTGCATATCATCTACGCACAGACCTGGCTCGGATGCCACTGTTGGGAAACGTAGCATGCAATTTCAAAAAATTTCCTATGCACACGCAAGATCTACCTAGGAGATGCATAGCAACAAGAGGGGGAGAGTGTGTCCACGTACCCTCGTAGACTGAAAGCAGAAGCGTATGACAACGCGGTTGATGTAGTCGAACTTCTTTTCGTTCCGACCGATCAAGCACCGAATGTACGGTACCTCTGAGTTCTGCACATGTTCAACTCCGATGACGTTCCTCGCCCTCTTGATCCAGCAAGGTGTCGAGGAAGTAGATGAGTTCCGTCAGCACGATGCCGTGGTGACGGTGATGGTGATGTGTTCCGTGCAGGGCTTCGCCGAAGCACTACGAGAATATGACCGGAGGCGTAAACTGTGGAGGGGGGCGCCGCACACGGCTAACAATGTTTGATGTGTGTTCTAGGCGCCCCCTCCCCATGTATATAAAGTAGGGAGGGGGAGAGAGGCAGCCTAGGGCGTGCCCAAGTAGGAGGAATCCTACTTGGGCCCCTAGTCCAATTCGGCCTCCCCCCTTTCCTTTTACCGGAGGGGGAAAAGAGGGAAGAGGGAAGGAGGAAGGAAAGGGGGGCCGAACCCCCACCCCCTTCTCCTATTCGGCCTCCTACCATAAGGGAGGGGGGGCGCACCACCCTTGTGGGCTGGTGTGTTCCCCTCACTAAGGCCCATATCTTCCCCCGGGGGGTTCCGGTAACCCCCCCGGTACTCCGATATGTACCCGATACATCCCGAAACACTTCCGGTGTCCGAATACTATCATCCTATATATCAATCTTTACCTCTCGACCATTTCAAGACTCCTTGTAATGTCCATGATCTCATCAGGGACTCCGAACAACATTCGGTCACCAAATCACATAACTCATATAATACAAAATCGTCATCGAACGTTAAGCGTGCGGACCCTGCAGGTTCGAGAACTATGTAGACATGACCGAGACACCTCTCTGGTTAATAACCAACAGTGGAACCTGGATGCTCATATTGGTTCCTACATATTCTACGAAGATCTTTATCGGTCGAACCGTAATGACAACATACGTTATTCCCTTTGTCCATCGGTATGTTACTTGCCCGAGATTCGATCGTCGGTATCCACATACCTAGTTCAATCTTGTTACCGGCAAGTCTCTTTACTCATTCTGTAATACATCATCTTGTAACTAACTCATTAGTCACTTTGCTTGCAAGGCTTCTTATGATGTGCATTACCGAGAGGGCCCAGAGATACCTCTCCGATACTCAGAGTGACAAATCCTAATCTCGATCTATGCCAACCCAACAAACACCTTTGGAGATACCTGTAGAGCATCTTTATAATAACCCAGTTATGTTGTGACGTTTGATAGCACACAAGGCATTCCTCTGGTATCCGGGAGTTGCATAATCTCATAGTCGAAGGAATATGTATTTGACATGAAGAAAGCAATAGCAATAAAACTGAACGATCAATATGCTATGCTAACAGATGGGTCTTGTCCATCACATCATTCTCGTAATGATGTGATCCCGTTCATCAAATGACAACACATGTCTATGGTTAGGAAACTTAACCATCTTTGATTAACGAGCTAGTCTAGTAGAGGCTTACTAGGGACACGGTGTTTTGTCTATGTATCCACACATGTATCAAGTTTTCGGTTAATACAATTCTAGCATGAATAATAAACATTTATCATGATATAAGGAAATATAAAATAACAACTTTATTATTGCCTTTAGGGCATATTTCCTTCACCGGGCCCTCCCGCGAGCCGGCCACATGGGAAGGAGCCGGTGGCCGCGAAGTCGGTGCAGAAACGCGTGGCCGAGGGGCCGGCAGGGCGCGCCAAGCCGGCCGCCAAGAGAGGGCGCCAGAACGCCTCAACCGCACCACCGAGACGAGTCGTCCTGACGGCGATTGGGTAAGTGTGGCTGAACTTCTATTTGCTTCATTCTTCTCATGTCGGCCCTGCGACCTGCAGGTTGCCTCTGGAGTTGGCGCTGGCGGCCACGGCGGCGACATCTGGCCAGATTGTTGTCTTTCAAAAGACCCAGAGCAGCGCCATCGACTGGGTGGAGGACTCTGATACGTCTCCATCGTATCTACTTTTCCAAACTCTTTTGCCCTTGTTTTGGACTCTAATTTGCATGATTTGAATGGAATTAACCCGGACTGACGCTGTTTTCAGCAGAATTGCCGTGGTGTTATTTTTGTGCAGAAATCAAAGTTCTCAGATTGACCTGAAAATTTACGAAGAATTTTTGTGGAATATATAAAAAATATTGGCGCAAGAATTAACCAGAGGGGGGCCACCCAGAGGCCACAAGCCCTGGGGGCGCGCCCTGCAGGCTTGCGGCCCCCCTGGAGCGTCCCTGAACCTAACTCCAACGCTATATATTCACTTTCGGGGAGAAAAAAAGAGAAGGAATCATCGCGTTTTACGATACGGAGCCGCTGCACCCTCCTGATCTTCATCGGGAGGGCTGATCTGGAGCCCGCTCGGGGCTCCGGAGAGTGGAATCCGTCGCCATCGTCATCATCAACTTTCCTCCAATTTCATGATTCCCATCGCCGTGCGTGAGTAATTCCATCATAGGCTTGCTGGACGGTGATGGGTTGGATGAGATTTATCATGTAATCAAGTTAGTTTTGTTAGGGTTTGATCCCTAGTGTCCACTATGTTCTGAGATTGATGTTGCTATGACTTTGCTATGCTTAATGCTTGTCACTAGGGCCCGAGTGCCATGAATTCAGATCTTAACCCTTTATGTTTCCATGAATATATATGTGTTCTTGATCCGATCTTGCAAGTTGTAGACACCTACTATGTGTTATGATCCGCATACCCCAAGGTGACAATAATTGGGATTCTTTCCGGTGATTGCCGTAGTTTGAGGAGTTCATTTATTCACTAAGTGCTAATGCTTTGTTCTAGTTCTCTATTAAAGGGAGGCCTTAATATTCCTTAGTTTCCATTAGGACCCCGCTGCCATAGGAGGGTAGGACAAAAGATGTCATGCAAGTTCTTTTCCATAAGCACGCATGACTATATACGGAATACATGCCTACATTATATTAATGAATTGGAGCTAGTTCTGTGTCACCCTAGGTTATAATTGCTACATGATGAATATCATCCGACATATATCATCACCGATCCATTGCCTACGAGTTCGTTTCATATTGATCTTTGCTTTGTTACTCTTGTTACTGCTGCTGTTACAATCACTACAAAACTACTACTATTGCCACTGTCACCGTTACTATTATACTGCTTTGCTACTAAATACTTTGCTAAAGATAATAAGTCTTTCCAGGTGTGGTTGAATTGACAACTCAGCTGCTAATACTCATGAATATTCTTTGGCTCCCCTTGTGTCGAATCAATAAATTTGCGTTGAATACTCTACCCTCGAAAACTATTGCGATCCCCTATACTTGTGGGTCATCAGACTCGCCCGAGGCAGATCTGGGGTTGGACTCGGAGGATGCGAAGCGCCTTGCCTGGCGGGACCGCAACAGGGCGGTGGAGGAGCTGGTGGCTGGTACGTCCATTTTGCATCATGTTTTACTACTGCTATTTATAATGTTCTTATGTATAATAATGCTTTATGGAGTATTTCTAATGCCTTTTCTCTCATAATATGCAAGGTTTACACAAGGAGGGAGAATACCGGCAGCTGGAAATCTGGACCTGAAAAAGCTACGTCAAGTCACCTATTCTGCATAACTCCAAATAAACTGAAACTTCACGAGGATTTTTTATGGAATATTTGAGATTTATTGGAGAAAATAACTACCAGAGGGGGCCCACCAGGTGGGCACAACCCACCTGGGCGCGCTAGGCCCCCAGGCGCGCCCTGGTGGGTTGTGCCCTCCTCGGCCCACCTCCGGTGCCCCTCTTCTGGTATATAAGTCATTTTGACCTAAAAAAATAAGGGGAGGACTTTCGGGACAAAGCGCCACCCTCTCGAGGCGGAACTTGGGCAGGAGCACTTTTGCCCTCCAGTGGAGCGATTCCGCCGGTGGAACTTCCCTCCCGGAGGGGGAAATCGAGGCCATTGTCATCACCAACAACCCTCTCATCTTTGGGAGGCCAATCTTCATCAACATCTTCAACAGCACCATCTCCTCTCAAACCCTAGTTTATCCCTTGTGTTCAATCTTTGCACCGAAACATTAGATTGGTACTTGTGAAGGGCTAGTAGTGTTGATTACATCTTGTAGTTGATTACTATATCATTTATTTGGTGGGAGACAAAATGTTCAGATCCATTATGCTTATTAATACCCCTCTGATCTTGAGCATGTTTATCATTTGTGAGTAGTTACTTTAGTTCTTGGGGCAACGGGAGAAATCTTGTTGCAAGTAATCATGTGAACTTGATATGTGTTTGATATTTTGATGATATGTATGTTGTGATTCCCTTAGTGGTGTCATGTGAACGTAGACTATATGACACTTCACCATATTTGGGCCTAAGGGAATGCATTGTGGAGTAGTTATTAGATGATGGGTTGCTAGAGTGACAGAAGCTTAAACCCTAGTTTATGCGCTACTTCGTAAGGGACTGATTTGGATCCAAACGTCTAATGCTATGGTTAGATTTTTATCTTAATACTTTTCTTGTAGTTGCGGATGCTTGCGAGGGGGTTAATCATAAGTAGGAGGTTTGTTCAAGTAAGAACAGCACCAAAGCACCGGTCCACCCACATATCAAATTATCAAAGTATCGAACACGAATCAAGCTAGCATGGTGAAAGTGACTAGATGAAATTCCCGTGTGCCCTCAAGAACGCTTTGCCTATTATAAGAAACCACTTTGGCCTGTCCTTTGCCATAAAAGGATTGGTCTACCTTGCTGCACTTATTGTTACTATTGCTACTCGTTACTTGTTACAATTATCTTGCTATCAAACAAATTGTTACCGCTATTTCAGTGCTTGCAGAAATTACCTTGCTGAAAACCACTTGTCATTTCCTTCTGCTCCTCGTTGGGTTCGACACTCTTACTTATCAAAAGGACTACAATTGATCCCCTATACTTGTGGGTCATCAAGACTCTTTTCTGGCGCCGTTGCCGGGGAGTGAAGCGCTCTTGGTAAGTGGAAATTGGTAAGGAAAAATTATTACTACGTGCTGAAATTTATTGTCACTTGCTACTATGGAAAACAATCCTTTGAGGGGTTTGTTTGGGGTATCTTCACCTCGACCGGAAGCATAATTAGTTGCCCCTCAAGCTACTGCACCTACTGAAAATATTGGTTATGAAATTCCTTCGGGTATGATAGAACAACTGCTAGCTAATCCTTATGCAGGAGATGGAACCGAACATCCTGATATGCACTTGATATATGTGGATGAAGTTTGTGGATTATTTAAGCTTGCAGGTTTACCCAGAGATGAAGTTAAAAAGAAGTTTTTCCCTTTATCTTTGTATGGAGAGGCATTGGCATGGTATTGGCTATGCGATGATATTGGATCTTGGAGCTGGAATCGCTTGAAATTGGAATTTCACCAAAAATTTTATCCTATGCATCTAGTTCATCCTGATCAGAATTATATATATAATTTTTGGCCTAGTGAAGGAGAAAGTATCGCTCTAGCTTGGGGGAGGCTTAATTCAATGTTATATTCATGCGCCAATCATGAGCTCTCAAGAGAAATTATTATTCTGAACTTTTATGCTCGGCTTTCTCATAATGATCGATCCATGCTCGATACTTCTTGTACCGGTTCTTTCATGAAGAAGACTATTGAATTCAGGTGGGATCTTTTAGAAATAATTAAACGCAACTCTGAAGATTGGGAACTCGACGAAGGTAAAGAGTCAGGTATTAAGCTTGAGTTTGATTGTGTTAAATCTTTTATGAATACCGATGCTTTTCAAAAGTTTAGCACCAAATATGGACTTGACTCTGAGATAGTAGCCTCTTTCTGTGAATCATTTGCTACTCATGTTGATCTCCCTAAGGAGAAGTGGTTTAAATATTATCCCCCTATTTAAGAAGAAATTAAAGAACCAACAATAGCTAAAGATGAAACTATTATTTACAATGTTGACCCAGTTGTTCCTACTACATATATTGAGAAACCCCCTTTCCCTGTTAGGATAAAGGAACATGCTAAGGTTTCAACTGTGGTTCGCAAAAGTAATATTAAAGCACCTAAACCTTCCGAACAACTTAAAGTAGAACCTAGTGTTGCTATGGTTAAAGATCTCTTGGAAGAAAATATTGATGGGCATGTTATTTACTTCTGTGATGAAGCTGCTAGAATTGCCAAACCTGATGAAAAAGATAAACATAGACCTGTTGTTGGCATGCCCGTTGTCTCAGTCAAAATAGGAGATCATTGTTATCATGGTTTATGTGATATAGGTGCTAGCGTAAGTGCTATTCCTTTTACCATATACCAAGAAATTATGGATGAAATAGCACCTGCTGAAATAGAAGACATTGATGTTACTATTAAACTTGCTAATAGAGACACCATCACACCACTTGGGATTGTTAGAGATGTTGAAGTCTTGTGTGGGAAAACAAAATACCCTACTGATTTCTTAGTTCTTGGTTCCCCCTAAGATGACTTTTGTCCCATTATCTTTGGTAGACCTTTCTTGAACACCGTTAATGCTCAAATAGATTGTCATAAACAAATAGTCGGTGTTAGCTTTGGTAATGAGTCTCATGAGTTCAATTTTTCTAAGTTCAGTAGAAAACATCATAAGAAAGAATTTCCTAATAGAGATGAAATAATTGGTCTTGCTTCTATTGCCGTGCCTCCTACAGATGCACTAGAACAATATTTGCTAGACCATGAAAATGATATGCATGCATGAAAGAAATGAAATAGATAACATTTTCGTTGAACAACAACCTCTGCATAAGCAAAATTTGCCAATTGAAACTCTAGGAGGTCCTCCTCCACCTAAAGGCGATCTTGTGTTTGAGTTGAAACAATTGCCTGATACTTTCAAATATGCTTATCTTGATGAAAAGAAGATATATCCTGTTATTATTAGTGCTAACCTTTCAGAACATGAAGAAGAAAGATTATTGAAAATTCTGAAGAAGCACCGAGCTGCTATTGGATATACTCTTGATGATCTTAAGGGCATTAGTCCCACTCTATGTCAGCACAAGATTAATATGGAACCTGATGCTAAACCTGTTGTTGATCACTAACGTCGGTTGAATCCTAAAATGAAAGAAGTGGTAAGAACTGAAATATTAAAGCTTCTTGAAGCAGGTATAATCTATCCCATAGCTGATAGTAGATGGGTAAGTCCCGTTCATTGTGTCTGTCGGTGTCAAAACCGACAGACCTCGGGGTAGGGGGTCCCGAGCTGTGGATCTTGGATCGATGGGTAACAGGAGACGAAGGAGACGATGTTTTACCCAGGTTCGGGCCCTCTTAATGGAGGTAAAACCCTACGTCCTGCTCTTGTTTATATTGATGGAGTATCGAGTACATAGTTGATCTACCCCGAGATCGTGTATTGTGGTCTAAACCCTAGGGGTATGATGATGAATGTCATAATGAATATTAGTTGATCTATGGACTAGCCTGGCCTCGGCTTATATAATGTACCGGAGGCCTAGGATAACGAGAGTCCTAGTTGAATACGTCGATGGAGAGGATTCCTTATCTTGATCACAAAGTCTTGTGGAATCTTCCTTGTATGCGGCATGGGCTACCCGAAGTGGCCCATCAGTGAACCGCCATGGGGGTCCTCGGCCCGACCCATAGGTCGGGAGACGACGAGGTGAGTACCGCCTAGTCCAGGACACCATCAGTAGCCCCCTGAACCGGTCTTCAAGTTGGGGACGCTCCTCGATCATTCCGAACTATTCTTCATCTTCGGTTGTCGTTCTTGAAAACTGGTTCAACAAATCTTCCCATCTTCGATCTTTAGGAATACCGAGCTAAATCCGAAGAGTTTACACGTCGGGCATCCGAGGAGCCCTTTAAGTCTTCGGCCTTTATCAATGCCTTGTTGTTTTTTTATGCCACACCTCGGGTTTGAAATGTTCCCCGTGCAGCGGTGTCCTCTTTTGTCCGAGCTCCAATGCCGGACTGCATCTAAGGTGTCTTTTTGCAGCCGAGCTCCAACGCCGGACTGCATCCAAGCTCCAACGCTGAACTGTATCCGAGCTCCAACGCCGGACTGTATCCGAGGTGTCATAGATCACCTTGGCTCGAAAAAAAGTCGAAGGAGTTAAGCCGAGCTAAATGCTGGAAATGCCCTTTACGAAGCCAGCCACTTGCATCCGAGCTATATGCCAGACTGCTTTCGAAGTGATGCACCACCTCAGGCTTGGGCTGATTTTTAGCGGATGTATTTTTTTATTGGGGAAATTTATTTCCTGCCGAGATATATAGCCAGTAGCCTTCAGGGTGTGTGTCGGTCTAAAATCCGGAATGCACCTGAAGGAAAACATGAAACTGCTGATCCCAGTAGCCCCTGAGACTCAGGTCGATTCATGAAATCGGCCTGAGGATCAACTCCTAGCTCGGCAGCATACGTAGGAATAGAAACGCAGTGATATATTAGGGAAGATAGTGATCGGCGGACGGGCCCTTGAGAGAGGGTCTTGAGAAGTCGCCGTAACATATTAGCTTGATGCCGGATAGGTCCTAGATGGTACCTATTGTTGTCCGAAGACACGTTTTCCCATATCTCGGTCAAGCCGAACACTGAGCACTTTGAATTTTCTGCATTGAATAGGCAATGCAGTAGCCCCCGAGCCACTGGTCGGGTGGCAACACCAGATCAGGGGATCAATGCGCCCCTTTAATATTTGTAAATGATAAGCCCGAAGACCAGTAGCACCCGAGCCTTAATGTGGGCACGGGTGGCCAAATTAAGGATCGATATCCGGAGTAAAATCACAAATTATGTGTAATGATTCTATGTATCCAAGTACTCTACATCATTAATGCTCGGATCCGCATTGTACAAAACTTTGTTGACCGACCATCGGCTTCAACCTCCTCGGCCAGTAGCCGGGGAGTGTTTGTCCTACTTTATAAAGCCTTTATAAGGGCAAAGATTTATGGCAAACGAGGCAATCCGGCCATATGGTTTTATAAACAAAGGTACACGGAGAGATATGTTATATTACTTTTTAACGTAAGAAACATCTTCCAAAGAAAATAGTCCCGCTATCGGTTCCTTTCTTTGGGTTGTCATGCTGATCATGATCATGAAACCTCACCTCCTATCAATGTGGGAGAAAAATATTGAGGATTTAGTTGGGGAAAGTTCCCGAACTCTGTGTGGTTTTAGTGAACCTAAATTTTCACTTCCGTTGTTGCCGACCAATTTATATCCTTTAAGATGGCTAGCTTTCGGCTTCACCCAGTCTGAGGTACTAACTCGGATGACCCGGTAGTAACAATCACAGAGGTGCTCCCTTTACCGTCTAGCCGAACAATCGGGAACGTAGGGATAAGCACAGGAGCCAGGCAACCCAGCTTGGCCAAAATCGTAAGTCAAATTGATGCATATTTATGGCTTTTGTGACGCCCCCGGCCCGATCGTGCACTAATCATACACGCAAATGCACACGATCAAGCCTAAGGACTCACGGGAAGATATCACAACACAACTCAAAAACATAAATAAAGTCATACAAGCTTTATATTACAAGCCAGGGGCCTCGAGGGCTCGAATACATAAGCTTGCGAACAAGCGTCAGCGGAAGCATCAGATATCTGAGTACAGATATGAAATAGAAATAGAAAGGCCTTTAGAAAGGCGGGGCAAAATAAAACACTACGATCGAAAGGCGAAGGCCTCCTGCCTGGGACCCTCCGATCCTACTCCTGGTCGTCAGTCAACTCGTAGTAGTATCCATCCTTTGGGTAGTAGTAGTAGCGATCGTCGGGGCATCTGTCTCAGGGGGCTCCGTCCTCTGGTCACGTCAAACTGATATGGGGAGAAAAAGGAAAACAAAGCAACCGTGAGTACTCAGAAGTACTCAGCAAGCAAGGATCTACACTACATATGCAACATTATCAAGGGGAGGCTGTATATGTGGACTGGGCTGCAGAAATGCCAGAATAGAGAGAAGGCCTAGTCCTATCGAAGACTAGCATCTTCAGCGGTCTTGCAGCAGTAGAAGAGAGTAGAACAATACCATATAATGTAGCAGTAATAATATCAACCTCACCCAGAGATCCTTTCTCGACTCCCTGCGAGAAAGCAATCCCCGAGCCATATATACAGGTCTCATCGCAGGTATCCAGTTCTAAATTGTATCAATCAGGATACAACTCCGAGTGTCCTTTACCGTAGGACCGGCTATCGATAGAAGTGTTCTTCCCTGCAGGGGTGCACCAACTTACCCAACACGCTCGATTAACTTCGGCCGGACACACTTTCCTGGGTCATGCCCGGCCTCGGCCAAACGACACATCGCAACCCTACCTACAGCTCAGCAGAGAGGTCCCCGTCGGTCTATATCCTAAGCGCTCAGGGGTCATGGGCCATCGCCCTGTGCACTCCGGGTCGTTGCGAGCAGAGCGAATCACGGTACCACCCCTCAGGATGGCGCCGGCCCAGCCCGGCCGCAGTGCTGAACTGGACGTCTGACAGAGCTTTCGGCTGATGCATACGATGCAGAACGCCCATACTATGCCCACGTGATGGTTAGTGCTATCAGACCAGAGGCCTGCTCGGATCAAATATCCAAATCGCTAGGACTAGGGGCTTGCGGTAACGAGCAGAGACTCACAAAAGATGTGACCCCGTCGCCCCGTCTCGAGGACTTGCGGCAAGGGTTAAGAATGCCCGGCCGCGCCTCGTATTCACCACTCGGGCACCACACTGGCAACCCGCCTTCACATCACATGCGGGTACCCCTCAGGGTCGACCCGCCTTTCCAAGTAACATTGTAAAGTCCAAGTATCCGTGTGTCCATAACATCAGGGAATCCGAGGTATCACCCTCATTGAATTCCCACTCGATGTATCCGTCAAGGTGAACTAGGAGGAATCACCCTCACTGGGTCCACACTTGAGGTGTTGTACGACAGCGTCGTTATCGGAAGCGGTGAAGGAGGAATCACCCTCGATGACCACGACCGAATAACTACTCTACAGAGTTAACATCAGAAGTGCTACATGAGGTTTCATCCTCGACACTCGATAGTAACGCTGCAGTGTCGTTACAACTAAGGGGGGGGTGATGTGCGGTGTCGGGGCCTGGTCTTCAATCCTGTTGATCGGGTCTTCTGACGATCCAGCGCGGCAGTCGGGATAAGTGGGGTCACTGATAGGTCTCTACCCAGCCTAGACTAAACAGTTTAGGATATGTAGGTAAATATCAACAGCAGGTTACAATGAACAGGCTATGCATCAGAATAGGTAAAGCAGCAGCAGCAGCAGCAATTCTAATGCAAGCATGGGAAATTAGAATGGGCGATATCGGGATGATCAAAAGGGGGGCTTGCCTGGTTGCTCGGCGGCAAGGGCAAGGTCGTCAGTACTGGAACCAATCACCGGAGCTGCGTCGGCACCGGGCTCTATCGAGAGAGAAGAGGGGGAGGAAACAGTATAAATATTAAGCAAGCAAGTGCTACACAAAGTATGACATGACAATACGCAGTGCCGGGTGTGTCCTAACGTACGGTTGCACGTCACTGAGGAAGGAGGGATCCATCCGGGAATGTTTTCCTGGTTCCGGACATTTGTTAGACAGATGACCGGAGGGGAACGGTCGCATGTTTTGATAGTTAGAGACATGTGGCGGACGAACGGATCGCGTATTCGGATTCGTCTCGTCGTTCTGAACAACTTTCATGTAGAAAGTATTTTCATCGGAGTTACGATTTATTTTATATGATTTTCTAAAGATTTTATTAATTTCTGGAATTTATTTTTATTATTTAATTTCGAATTATCCATAATAGTAACTGATGACATCAGCATGACATCATGCTGATGTCAGCAGTCATTAGGGTTAAGTTAATTAATTACTGCTTAATTAAACTAACTAATTAATTAGACTAATTAATTAAATTAATTAATTTTAATTATTTTTATTTTTATTTATATTTCTCTTCTTTTTTTTTATTAAAACGTTCTTGGGGGCCCACTGGACAGTGGCACAGCCGGACTCGTTCGCGCTGTGCCCGTCCAGAGCCGGACACGTCCGCGCGGTGGGGGTCAGCGCGCGCGCGCACGGGCGAGCGGGCGGCGGCGCAGCAGAACCGCGCGGCCGGCGAGCGAGCCGGGCGTGGCGCGGGCGAGGTCAGCGCGCGGCTGCGGGGAGCCGGAAGCGAGCGGGGCGGCGCGGTGGCCGGAGCGCAGCGGGCGAGGCGGGGCATGCGAGTGGCGCGCGGGAGCAGGCCACGGGCGCGTGGCGGCGCGGCCAGAAGGCCACGGGCGCGCACGGGGGTGAGCGGGGCCACGGCGGAGGCGCGCGCGGGGCGAGCGGGGCTGCGGCGTCGGGCAGCTGCAGCGGTCGCTGCAGGCGCGAGCAAGGCAGAGGCGGGCGCGAGCGCACAGCGGCGACAGAGAAAAGGGGGAAGGGGGGCGAGCTCACGGGCGGCGTCGATGCACGGGGGCGGCGAGGCTCGGGGTCGGCCGATGGGGAGGAGGACGAGGAGGCGGCGTGGCGCGGTGGCGACCGTGGGATGGCTCCGGCGAGCGGCGTCGAGGTCCTTTTTCCGCTTCGGTCTACGAGGGTACGTGGGACACCACTCTCCCGCTCGTTGCTATGCTTCTCCTAGATAGATCTTGCGTGATCGTAGAAATTTTTGAAATACTACGTCCCCAACAACCCTCCCCAATCTGGCTCAAGCCAAGGGGAGTGCCCATACCCGATACTCAGTTATCCTTTGTTGGTGAGCATGATGAAGGTGGTGGTGCAACTCCACTCTTCAGGCTTAGGAGGATCTCCAACCTAACCTAGGATGACGCTTCGGAGGGCATGATGTGCTCTTGTACACTGAATATTTTCAAGAGTGGGATATTTATTTTTGCCACACGAACCGTTTTGATGATCTGAAAAGCTTCGATTTCGTGGGGGAACATGATCATAGTAGGGTTTAAGGATATCTTCTTCTTCCATTGGTGAGGCTTGCTCTCCCCACTTGAGTTTGATCCACCGTTAGCCTCCTATCCTGATTCTCCTGGATGACTTCCTTTGGTTCCTCCCTTTTGAGGTTCTTCTTCATCAACCAAGATCTCCTTCCTCTCGTTGTTGGAAGGGGGAAGACATGTCTTGGCCTGTGTTTGATCTGACAGGAAACACAACGAGAAAGAAACAGGAGGATTCTCCGATCATGGTACGGTGGTCAATACGTTCGGGCTCGGTATATAAAGAATTTTTATCTTGGGAAACAGCAGAATGAAAGGAATCAGAGTCGGGAAGGTGCCCGAGGTGGGCACAACCCACCAGGCGCGCCCCCCCCAGGCGCGCCCAGGTGTCTTTGTGCCCTTCCTCGGTGCCTTCCTGGTTGCTTCTTATTTCCTAATTTTTGTAATATCCAAAACTGACAGAAAATATTTTTGTGCGAATTTTTCAGAGTCCGTTTACTTACCGTATCACGTACCCCCTTTTTTTTCACGATTCTGGAGTGTTCCGAAGGTTTCCCTTATATGTTCCTCCGATGTCATGGTTTTGGATAATATTGCTTTCAACATAATAGGCGTACCTGAGATATAGTGTTTAATTCTTTGACCATTGACCACCTCGGGTTAGACCTTCAGCGTTATTTATTTTGATAGCTCCAGAACGATAGACCTCTTCGATGATATAAGGTCCTTCCCATTTAGAGAGAAGTTTTCCTGCAAAGAATCTCAAACGAGAGTTGTCAAAAGAACATATTCTCCCACTTTGAACTCCCGCTTTTGAATTCTTTTATCATCCATCTTTTAACTTTTTCTTTAAACAACTTGGCATTTTCATAAGCTTGGTTCTTCTCCATTCATCTAGTGATCTAATATCAAATAACCTCTTTTCACCGGCAAGTTTGAAATCATAGTTGAGTTCTTTAATTGCCCAATATGCTTTATGTTCTAACTCAAGAGGCAAATGACAAGCTTTTCCATAGACCATTTTATAGGGAGACATACCCTAGGATTATTATAAGCTGTTCTGTAGGCCCAAAGTGCATCATCTAATTTCTTAGACCAATTCTTTTTCGAGACCTATTAACAATTTTTTGTAATATTAATTATATTTTCTCATTGCTAAGTTCAACTTGACCACTAGATTGAGGATGATGGGTGATCAATTCTATGGTTAACATCATACTTAGCAAGCATTTTGCGGAAAGCACCATGAATAAGTGTGAACCACCATCAGTCATTAAATATCTAGGGACTCCAAACCTAGGGAAATACTTCTTTAAGCATTTTAATGGAAGTGTTTATAATCAGCACTACTAGTTGGAATAGCCTCTACCTCACCCACTTAGTAACGTAATCAATAGCAAACAAATATGAGTATTATCCTATTAGAGAAGGAAAGGTCCCATATAAAAAAACCAAACATCAAATGGTTCAACAGCAGAGAATAATTCATAGGCATTTCTTGACGCTTACCGTTACCAATTCTTTGAAATTTATCACAAGATAACCAAACTTACGGGCATCCTGAAGAGAGTAGCAATAAAAACTAATTGCAATACCTTGTGAGCAGTTCTATCTCCCGCATGATGTCCTCCATAAGCTTCGGAGTGACATTTCTGTAGGATTTGTTCCTATTCATGCTCAGGTACACAACGTCTATAATACCATCTACTCCTTCTTCATAAAGATGTGGTTCATCCCAAAAGTATGTCTTAATCATAGAAGAATTTTTTCTTTGTTGGTATGTGAAATTCGGTGGTATGTATTTGGCAACAATATAATTAGCATAGTCAGCATACCAAAGTGTGTTGTGGAAACACTTATTGCAGCTAATTGTTCATCAGGAAAACTATCATCAATAGGCAATGGGTCATCAAGATTTTCTAACCTAGAAAAGTTATCAGCTACGGGTTCTCAGCTCCTTTCCTATCAGTGATATGTAAATCAAATTCTTGTAGCAAGAGAACCCCACCTAATGAGTCTAGGTTTAGCATCTTTCTTTTCCATAAGAATTTTATAGCAGCATAATCAGTGTGGACAGTTACTTGGGAATCAACCATATAAGATCTGAACTTATCACAAGCAAACACAACTGCTAGAAATTCATTTTCAATAGTAGCATAATTCTTGAGAGTGTCTAGATTTTTACTAGCATAATGATATACATTTAATTTTTTATCAACTCTTTGTCCTAGAACAGCACCACAACTAATCACTAGCATCACCCATAATTTCAAAGGCAAGCTCCAATCAGGTGGTTGAACAATAGGTGCAGTAGTTAAGGCTTTTTTTAAGTGTTTCAAAGGCTTCTACACAATCATCGTCAAAACAAATGGAACATCCTTTTGTAAAAGATTTGTGAGAGGCCTAGAAATTTTAGAGAAGTCTTTAATAAACCTCCTATAAAAACCAGCTGACCAAGGAAACTATGAATACCTTTAATATCTTTAGGACATGGCATTTTGTCAATTGCATCAACTTTAGATTTATCCACCTCAATACCTCGTGTCAAAAAATTTATGACCCAGACAATACCTTCATTAACCATAAAGTGGCACTTTCTCCCAATTCAAGACAGATTAGTTTGCTCACATCTCTGCAAAACTCGATCAAGGTTGCTTAAGCAATCATCAAAGAAGTTCCCATAAACAGAAAAATCATCCATGAAAACCTCAACAATCTTTTCACAGAAATCAGAGAATATAGCAGTCATACATCTTTGAAAGGTAGCATGTGCATTGCATAAACCAAAAGGCATACGTCTATAAGTATAAGTTCCAAAAGTACAAGTAAAGGTGGTTTTCTCTTCATCAGATTGTGAGACAGGTATTTGAGAGAACCAGAGTATCCATCAAGAAATCAAAAGTGGTTGTGCTTAACAGTCTTTCTACATTTGATCGATAAAAGGTAAGGGTAATAATCTTTTCTAGTTGCTTTGTTAATTTTCTAAAATCAATTATCTTCTATAGCCTATGACAATTCTTTGCGAAATAAGTTCATTCTTATCATTAGGAACAATATTAATACCTCCCTTCTTAGGGACACTGATGGTGTCCTGGACTAGGGGGTACTCACCACGTCGTCTCCCGACCTATGGGTCGGTGCCGAGGACCCCATGAGGTTCACTGATGGGCCACTTCGGGTAGCCCATGCCGCATACAAGGAAGATTTCCACAAGACTTGGTGATCAAGACAGGACTCCTCTCCACCGACGTATTCGACTAGGACTCTTGTTATCCTAGCCTCCCGTACATATATAAGCCGAGGCCAGGCTAGTCCATAGATCAACTAATATTCATTATGACATTCATCATCATACCCCTAGGGTTTAGACCACAATACACGATCTCGGGGTAGATCACTCTGTACTCGATACTCCATCATATAAACAAGAGCAGGACGTAGGGTTTTACCTCCATTAAGAGGGCCCGAACCTGGGTAAAACATCGTCTCCTTCGTCTCCCGTTACCCACGATCCAAGTCACAGCTCGGGACCCCCTACCCCGAGGTCTGGCCGTTTTGACACTGACAAGGTGCTTTCATTGAGAGTTCCGCTGTGAGATCGACAAGAATCAATGGCTCGCCAACAGTTAACTGCGATGTCGGTATCTTCGTCGCCGGCTCGACTGGTCACCTTGGATCGACCGAGGACTGCGCTCGTCTCAGATCATCATGTTTCGGACGAGGGCCTTCATCAACATAAACTACGATCTCTATCAAGATCATCGAGGAATCATCCATGGAGCTCGGGGGCTCAACGTCAACATTGCCCTCGAACGACCTTGCTGTTTTTTCAGGACAGCAAACTTGTATCCGCCGCCACTGCCCCTCCTCGAGCGTCGCTTTGATGATTTCTTGGTGGGATTGTCGGAATTGACCACAACAACCCTGTAAAATTTCGTCTCCCTTCTGATGGAGGAATCTCCGGTGATCTCCGATATAACCGGAGCCCTGTCGAATTTGGACGGAATCTGACGAGTTTAGGGTGTGGTCCTCCAGCGCCTAGCTCAGTGGTCCTTCGAAGATCCAACCATTGATCGGCTGTGGAATTCCTATATCTACCATCCCTCAAAGTTTTAGTTTGATCCGCTGTTCAAACTTTGGGAAACCTCTGATGAGTGCATCGTTTTCGGATCTGTACGCGAAAACGAATCCGACCCAAATTCATCTTCCTTCATGACGGGATATTGGGCATCCTTCTTGGAGGAATTTCCTTCTAAGTATTGTGTTTTGTTGCCGACACATGCTCACAAATTTGCTCCTTTTCGGAGGTAATCTTCAATGTCGCGCCGGCTTCAAACCAGCCCGACAATATTGCTGCAAGGCTGCCGACCTGCGCTAAATGGGTCATCGCTTCATTGAGCCGAGCTCAACCTTATCGGATCATCATATCGCAAGCCGAACAAGAGTTCGGCATCGCGAAGGCTAAATCATCACCAATATCGTCGCCTCATGGATTATACGGCGCGGGCACACTAGCATCACCGCTTGTTCACTTCATCAAGCCGGCATCGACCGCCGTCACAAAATCCGACCTACGTCAGCATAGCCGCGCCGTTGCTTCTCAAGCCGATGTCCATCACGCCGAACTGCTTCGACACCTCGGCTGGCATGGGGGCTGCAAGGTCACCTAATCGATCTGCCCCAACACTTCGGCTAGAACGGGGGCTTTGCCATTCTCTTCATCAACCTACCCCCGGGACTTCGGCGTCAACAGCCGACCAACTTCGTCCCTCGGATTGGACCGGGGGCTTCGCCTTGCCACATCGATCATGCCGCGTCGCCACTTCATCAAGCCGGGCTCTTTGCTCGGACACCTTGGGACCGGCTTGGGGCTGGGACCTTGACCCGCCGCAAGCTCGGCCTGCATCATCTACACGAGCACATTAACCAGCTAAGTCGCTTTCATGCTCAACCTTTTCAAATTTCAATCTCTGTTCGGTTCGACAAGCATTATATTTATGTAAAATCCATTTGTTAAAATGAGGTTCGTTAAAACACTTCCTTCCCATGTAACTGGGGGCTCTTAAATTTATATGATCCATTTTATAATGAAAGTTTTCTTCTTGGTCGTTGCAAAGTCTTTTTCTACCATTCCTTTTTCGACTCGAGTGTATGGTCAATAGTCGGATAGCCTGGTTTCTCTCTAAAGCCGCTCGAGTTTGGTTTGCTAAACTGGCCTTGGAGAAGCACTATCCGCCTTCAGGATAAGGAGGTTGAAGCCAAAGGCTGGCCTGCTTGAAGTTTAGAGATCGGATTGTCATGTTAAAGCACGATAGAAGCACAAAAAATTTAAGACCGATTTCGGATTGGCAAAAAAACTTGATTTATTTCGGACGTAATTTTTTACTGAAGTTTTTTGGTTTTCCAAGCTTGTGGCGCTTTAAAACCTATTTGTATTTTTCCAGCATAAGTCTCGCAATACAACGCTGGACACCTTTAAAGCTTCGCAATATCAACGCGGGGCAGCAACTAGAGTCGAACCCGCCAATAGCCAAGGCACTCCGAGGAGTCCTCGTAAAACACTTCTTGGATATTGATTTATATGCATCAATTTCGAATTGTATCTTCGTCAATAGTTGGGTTGCCCAGCTCCTGTGCTTGCCTCCTACGTTCCGCTTTGTTCGGCTAGGTGTGCAAAGGGAGAACCACTACGATTGTGCTTCCAGCTCGAATGGTTAAGCGCCTCAGTGGAGAAAGCCGAAAACTGACTGTGCACAATGAGCGTAAAACTGTGTCAGCAATCCGATGACTGTGTCAAACTATAGATCGATAGATGTCATCCCGTGTTAGACAATTAGCCTTTCATAAAATTGGCCGAAGTGTTACTGTCTTGTCCTTGGCTGACGCCGAACAACTGCCGGGGGCTAGTATAGCCTCCCCAATTCAAGCTCCTATGAATAAGTGAAGTTATAAAGCATGCATATCTGATTGCCTCGTTTCCGCTAACGCAAAACCGCCTCCTAGCACCGAGACATCGCTAAGGGTTGTCTTGTTACTGTGGAAACACCCTGCGTAGCATGTACCAAGGGTAGAAGCCGACGATGGCCACTTTCAGATTATAACGGTGGCAATGGAGTCAAAATAACATATATCATCAGGGTTTGTATTCATTATACAATGTTTGCCTTCCGTAATTATCGTTATAAAAGCTGTAACACCCCCAGTGGTTAACTACAGTAATCACCCTTTGATTATGCCATGTCATCATGATCAACATTGCATGACCATCATTAACACCATATTCATTTCAACTCCTAAGTCAATTCGAATTTAAATGAAAGTGGAAAATAAAAGTTATTCAAATCATAAACTAAAATGTCATAAAATCAACAACGTTCCAGAGGCACTTCTAAAATTGAAACCAACCTTATTGGAATTGGATAAGTACTCAATCATCCTCGCAAGTGGATAAAAAATATTTAATACCATTTATTAAATATAAATTAAATTGAAATTGTGTTTTGCCCAAATATTTTTTGGTGGTAAGATATAATCACTGTGAATTACGGGTAGGTCTCATTTTACAAAAGTCATTTTGAGGCCTAACTTTTTACTAAACGGAGACATAGATAATAAAAAGAAAACAGAACAAAAAAAGGGAAGAAAAAAAAAGAAACCCCCCCCCCCCCCCGACTGGGCCTCGGCCAGCAAGCCACCGGGCCGCCAGGCCGGCCCAGCCGGCGCCTACATAGCCGGCCACCCCCCCCCAAACCCTAGCCCAACCCCCACCCCCCCATCCACTCCCCCCCCACTCGGTCTTCTCCCCCCCCACCTTTCTGGATCGAGGCAACGGCGCCCCGACCCCCCCCCGCCCTCTTCCTCCACCCCCCCCCCGCCCGCCCCGCCCCTCCCCCCCCCCCGTTCCCACGCCTCCCACACTCCCCCGCCTCCCACGTCTGCCCTCCCGCCCCCCCCCCCCTCCTCCCCCGCTCCCCGCTCGCCGCCGAGCCCTCTGCTGAGCTCGCCCCCCCCTCTTCCCCCTTTTCTCTGTCGCAGCTGTGCGCTCGCCCCCGCCTCTGCCTCGCTCGCCTGCGCGACCGCTGCACGCTGCGACGCCGCAGCCCCGCCTCGGCTCCCGCGCGCCGCCGCCTCCGCCGTGGCCCCCGCTCACCCCCCGTGCGCGCCCGTGGCCTCTGCCGCGCCGCCACGCGCCCGTGCCCGCTCCCTCTCGCCACCCCCCCCCTCTTCCCCCCCCTTTCCCCTCCTCCGTCCACCTCTCCCCGCCTCTCTCCTCCTCCCCTCATCCTCTCTCGCTTCACCTGCACTCCCGTCTCCCCCGCCCTCTCTCTTCTCTCCTGCGCACCCCCCCCCCCCCGCTGAGGGCCCTCACCCTCCCCCCTCTCTGCTCCCCCCCCTATCGCCCGTGCGCGTGCGCGCGTTGACCCCACACCGCGACGTGTCCGGCTCTGGACGGGCACAGCGCGGACGAGTCCGGCTGTGCCAGTCCAGTGGGCCCCCAAGAACGTTTTAAAAAAAAAAAAAGAGAATATAAATAAAAATAAAAATAATTAAAATTAATTAATTTAATTAATTAGTTGTTTAATTAAGCAGTAATTAATTAACTTAACCCTAATGACTGCTGACATCAGCATGATGTCATGCTGATGTCATCAGTTACTATTCTGGATAATTCGAAATTAAATAATAAAAATAATTCCAAAATTAATAAAATCTTTAGAAAATCATATAAAATAAACCGTAACTCCGATGAAAATACTTTCTACATGAAAGTTGTTCAGAACGACGAGACGAATCCGAATACGAGATCCGTTCGTCCGCCACATGTCTCTAACTATCAAAACATGCGACCGTTCCCCTCCGGTCATCTGTCTAACAAATGTCCGGAACCAGGAAAACATTCCCGGATGGATCCCTCCTTCCTAAGTGACGTGCAACGTACGTTAGGACACACCCGCACTGTGTATTGTCATGTCATACTTGTGTAGCACTTGCTTGCTTAATATTTATACTGTTTCCTCCCCCTCTTCTCTCTCGATAGAGCCCGGTGCCGACGCAGCTCCGGTGATTGGTTCCAGTACTGACGACCTGCCCTTGCCGCCGAGCAACCAGGCAAGCCCCCCTTTTGATCATCCCGAAATCGCCCATTCTAATTTCCCATGCTTCATTAGAATTGCTGCTGCTGCTGCTTCTATTACTATTCTGTGCATAGCCTGTTCATGTAACCTGCTGTTGATAATTCCTACATTCCTAAACTGTTTAGTCTAGGCTGGTAGAGACCTTCAGTGACCCCCTTATCCCGACTGCCCGCTGGATCGTCAGAAGACCCGATCAACGGGATTGAAGACCAGGCCCCACACCGCACATCACCCCCCCCCCCCTTAGTTGTAACGACACTGCAACCGTTACTATCGAGTGTCGAGGGTGAAACCTCATGTAGCACTTCTGATGTTAACTCTGTAGAGTAGTTATTCGGTCGTGGTCATCGAGGGTGATTCCCCTTCACCGCTTCCGATAACGACGCTGTCGTACAACACCTCAAGTGTGGACCCAGTGAGGTGATTTCCTCCTAGTTCCCTTGACGGATACATCGAGTGGGAATCAATGAGGGTGATACCTCGGATTCCCTGATGTTATGCAAGCGTCTAGCTCCCATCCGGTTTGGGGCGGACGGGCACTCGATACTGGACTGTCTACATGTTACTTGGAAAGGCGGGCGACCCTGAGGGTACCCATGTGAGTGAAGGCGGGTGCAGTGTGGTGCCCGGTAGGTGAATACGAGGCGCGGCCGGGCTTCTAACCTTGCCGCAAGTCCTCGAGACGGGGGGCGACGGGTCACATCTTTTGGTCTCTGCTCGTTACCGCAAGCCCCTAGTCCTAGCGATTTGGATATTTGATCCGAGCAGGCCTCTGGTCTGATAGCACAAACCATCACGTGGGCATAGTATGGGCGTTCTCATCGTATGCATCAGCCGAAAGCTCTGTCAGACGTCCAGTTCAGCACTGCGGCCGGGCTGGGCCGGCGCCATCCTGAGGGGTGGTACCGTGATTCGCTCTGCTCGCAACGACCCGGAGTGCACAGGGCGATGGCCCATGACCCCTGAGCGCTTAGGATATAGACCGACGGGGACCTCTTGCTGAGCTGTAGGTAGGGTTGCGATGTGTCGTTTGGCCGAGGCCGGGCAGACCCAGGAAAGTTGTCCGGCCGAAGTTATCGAGCGTGTTGGGTAAGTTGTGTCACCCCTGCAGGGAAGAACACTTCTATCGATAGCCGGTCCTACGGTAAAGGACACTCGGAGTTGTATCCTGATTGATACAATTTAGAACTGGATACCTGTGATGAGACCTGTATATATGGCTCTGGGATTCTTCTGCTTGCAGGGAGTCGAGAAGGGATCTCAGGACGAGTGATGACTGTATGGCTCTGGGATTGCTTTCTCGCGGGAGTCGAGAAAGGATCTCTGGGTGAGGTTGATATTATTACTGCTACATTATATGGTATTGTTCTACTCTCTTCTACTGCTGCAAGACCGCTGAAGATGCTAGTCTTCGATAGGACTAGGCCTTCTCTCTTCTTGGCATTTCTGCAGCCCAGTCCACATATACAGCCTCCCCTTGATAATGTTGCATATGTAGTGTAGATCCTTGCTTGCTGATACTCTGAGTACTCACGGTTGCTTTGTTTTCTCTTTCTCCCCATATCATTTGTTGTGACCAGAGACGGAGCCCCTGACGATCACGACCCGACGATCGCTACTACTACTACCCAAAGGATGGATACTACTACGAGTTGACTGACGACCAGGAGTAGGATCGGGGAGGTCCCAGGCAGAGCCTTCGCCTTTCGATCGTATGTTTTATTTTGCCCCGCCTTTCTAAAGGCCTTTCTGTTTCTATTTCATTCTGTACTCAGATATCTGATGCTTCCGCTGACGCTTGTTCGCAAGCTTATGTATCTCGAGCCCTCGAGGCCCCCGGCTTGTTTATAAAGCTTGTATGACTTTATTTATGTTTTTGAGTTGTGTTGTGATATCTTCCCGTGAGTCCATGGCTTGATCGTGTGCATTTGCGTGTGATTAGTGCACGATCGGGCCGGGGGCGTCACAAGTTGGTATCAGAGCTGACTGACTGCAGGAACCCCCCTTCCAACTCCTTGGCCGAGTTGAGTCTAGTAACCGAAAATTGTTTTACTAACCTGGCTGTGTGGCTTACGGGCCCACGTCGCCAATTGGGAGGTATTAGTATCTTTTATTCCTCATCTTTACTCTGGGACTCTGACCTCTCTTCCTTTCGGGTTAACTAAAGTTTACTAACGCCGACACTTAGGATCTCGTAATTCTCGTCCACCCGGAGAGCTGGATATCTGTGCGATTTCCCGACATTGATCTGATTAGTCTGAAATCATTTTCCTTTCCATTGTTTTTGTTTAACCTTTCTCTCCGAGATCGGTTTACTTCTCCTTGTCTTTGACAATCATGAGTTTCCTCTTTTTCAGATGGATCTTGTTTCCACCACCCCCCCTGCGACCAGCTACCAGCTGTTCGAGCAGGATACATCCAGAGTACATTCTTTATCCACTGGGGAGCAGGTCAATCCGTTACAATACCCAGTACTTCCCTCCAGATACCTGCAAAGACTTTGTGATCTATTGTGACCATCCCGTGAAGGATTAGGCTGTGTCCTAATGCAAGACGTATGGATTGCTTATGGCTCTCGTCAGTTGCGCCCACATGAAAGAATTATCCAGTACATGATCTAGAACTAGCTGCTGTGATCTATGCACTGCAGTTGTGGGCGACATTACCTCCCTCGGTAATCGTTGCGAGATCTACACGGATCATAAAAGTTTGAAGTACTTGTTCACTCAGCCATCTCTGAATCTCCGTCGGCAAAGATGGATGGAGACCATTGCGGACTATGACTTGGGTATTTCTTATACCCCTGGCAAGGCTACGTAATGGCTGATGCATTGAGCCTAAATCTTACTGCTCTGAACTTGAGGTTCAGCTACAACAACCACTTCTGTATGAAGAGCTTCGAAAGCTAAATCTCGAGATAGTTCCCCAAGGATACCTAAAACCTTGGTTGTTGAACCAGACCTTGAGAAAGCTGTTAAGAATGCGCAAGCTAAAGATGCTGAAATGGTTCTGATGAAGAAAGACCTTCACACCTTAAAGTACAGGGATTTCTCGCTGTTTGAAGATGGAACCTTTATTTCAGACCGCATGTCGTACCTCGCTTCGAGCTTATGACTGACAAGTCATGAAGGAGGCACATGATACCCCGCTGTCTATTCATCCGGGTAGCACCAAGATGTACGTGATCTCGTCAAAGGTACTGGTGGTCTAGAATGAAGCAAGACATTGCTCGATATGTTGCTGAATGTGATGTGTGTCGACGCGTTAAAGCAGAACATCAGAAGCCTGCTGGAATTCTGCAACCGTTACCTATTCCTTTATGGAAATGGGACAAGGTTCAGATGGATTTCATTACAGACTTCCCAGGTCACAGAAGGGTCACGACGCTATTCTTGTCGTCGTCGACCAACTCTCCAAAGTTGCACACTTCCTGCTGTCAAGGAGACGATCACTGCTAGTCAGTTAGCAGAATTATATATTCCAGAATTGTTTCACTCCACGGTATCCGAAAGAGATCAGTTCAGACCGTGGCAGCATATTCACCGGTCATTTCTGGGAAAGTTTTCAAAAGGCTATGGGAACTCATATTACCTGGAGTTCAGCTTATCATCCTCAGTTCCCAAGGCCAAGTCGAGCGAGTCAACCAAGTGCTTGAAGACATGCTACGAGCTTGTGTTATTTCTTTCGCAAGAAGTGGGAAGAACTCTTCCGTATGCCGAGTTCTCTTATAACACAGTTACAAGCCAGCTTGAAATGGCCCCCTTTGAAGTTCTCTATGGACGTAGATGTCGAACCCCTCTGAATTGGCAGAAACTGGGGAACGACCCTCGTGGTCCGGATATTATCAACACGCCGAAGAACAGTCCGTATTGTCCGGGAAAACCTCAAGGCAGCTCAGGACCGCCAGAAGAGCACTATGATCGCAAACGATGGGTTTGACTTATCAACCTGGTGATCAAGCTTATCTACGTGTCACTCCTATGAAGGGCACTCACCGTTTCGAATCAAGGGCAAGCTAGCTCCACGCTACATTGGTCCTTTCCGCATTATTGCTAGACGTGGTCAAGTGGCATATAAATTGGAATTGCCGCCGCAATTCTCTCATACCCACGACGTCTTCCATGTGTCGCAACTTCGTAAATGCTTCAAGAATCTCCGCACCGAGCTGTGGATCACGAGATGCTCGAATTGCAGGATGATCTATCTTATAAGGGCATCCGATCCGCATTCTCGATGAAGCTGAACTCAACCCGTCAGAAGGTTACCAAGTTCCTCAAAGTGCAGTGGTCAATCATACTGAAGATGAAGCCACTTGGGAACGCGAGGATAATCTCGTGCGGAATACCCCGAACTTTTTCCTTCTACTTCTTAATTCTCGGACGAATTCTTGTAGTAGAGGAGATTTGTACACCCCCAGTGGTTAACTACATAATCACCCTTTTGATTATGCCATGTCATCATGATCAAAGTGCATGACCATCATTAACACCATTTGCATTTCAACTCCAGTCAAATTCGAATTTAAATGAAAGTGGAAAAAAAGTTATTCAAATCATAAACTAAAATGTCAGATAAATAACAAACATTCCAGGCACTTCTAAATTGAAACCAACCTTATTGGAATTGGATAAGTACTCAATCATCCTCAAACTGGATAAAATAATATTTAATAACCATTTATTAAATATAAATTAAATATGAATTGTGTTTTTGCCCAAAATAGTTTTTGGTGGTAAGATATAATGCACTGTGAATTACGGGGTAGGTCATATTTTACAAAAGTCATTTTGAGGCCTAACTTTTTACTAAACGGAGACATGAGATAAATAAAAAGAAAACAGAACAAAAAAGGGAAAAAAAAGAAAACCCCCCCCCCCCCCCCCCCGACTAGGCCTCGGCCCAGCAAGCCACCGGGCCGCCAGGCCGCCCAGCCGGTGCCTACATAGCCGGCCACCCCCACCCGAAACCCTAGCCCAACCCCCGATCCCCCCCATCCACTCCCCCCCCCCACTCGGTCTTCTCCCCCCACCTTTCTGATCGAGGCAACGGCGCCCCGACCCGTCGCCGACCCCGTCGTCCTCCACCGCCCCGACACCGCGCCCCCCCCCCCCGCCTCCTCGACGCCGCTCGCCGGAGCCATCCCACGGTCGCCACCGCGCCACGCCGCCTCCTCGTCTCCCCTCCCCTCGGCCGACCCCGAGCCTCGCCGCCCCCTTGCATCGACGCCGCCCGTGACGCTCGCCCCCCTTCCCTTTTCTCTGTCGCCGCTGTGCGCTCGCGCCCGCCTCTGCCTTGCTCGCGCCTGCGCGACTGCAAGCTGCCCGACGCCGCAGCCGCCCTCGCCCGCGCGCCGCCTCCGCCGTGGCCCCCCTCACCCCCGTCGCGCCCTCTCTCCTCCCCCTCCGCACGCCCCGTGGCCTCTCCCCCCCACCCCCCCTCCTCCTCCCCGCTCGTCCTCCCCCCGCTCCGCCCCGCTCGCTTCCGGCTCCCAGCAGCCGCGCTTGACCTCCCCGCGCCACGCCCGCTCCTCGCCGGCCCCGCGGTTCTGCTGCGCCGCCGCCCGCCGCCCGTGCGCGCGCGCGCTGACCCCCACCGCGGACGTGTCCGGTCTCTGGACGGCACAGCGCGAACGAGTCCGCGTTGCCACTGTCCAGTGGGCCCCCAGAACGTTTTAATAAAAAAAAGAAGAGAAATATATAAAAATAAAAATAATAAATTAATTAATTAATTAATTAGTCTAATTAATTAGTTAGTTTAATTAAGCAGTAATTAATTAACTTAACCCTAATGACTGCTGACATCAGCATGTTCATGTCTGATGTCATCAGTTACTTTATGGATATTCGAAATTATAATAAAATAAATTCCAGAAATTAAAAAATCTTTAGAAATCATATAAAATAAATCGTAACTCCGATGAAAATACTTTCTACATGAAGTTGTTCAGACGACGAGACGAATCCGAATACGCGATCCGTTCGTCCGCCACATGTCTCTAACTATCAAAACATGCGACCGTTCCCCTCCGGTCATCTGTCTAACAAATGTCCGGAACCAGGAAAACATTCCCGGATGGATCCCTCCTTCCTCAGTGACGTCAACCGTACGTTAGGACACACCCGGCACTGCGTATTGTCATGTCATACTTTGTGTAGCACTTGCTTGCTTAATATTTATACTGTTTCCTCCCCCTCTTCTCTCTCGATAGAGCCCGGTGCCGACCAGCTCCGGTGATTGGTTCCAGTACTGACGACCTTGCCCTTGCCGCCGAGCAACCAGCAAGCCCCCCTTTTGATCATCCCGAATCGCCCATTCTAATTTCCCATGCTTGCATTAGATTGCTGCTGCTGCTGCTGCTTTACCTATTCTGATGCATAGCCTGTTCATTGTAACCTGCTGTTAATATTTACCTACATATCCTAAACTGTTTAGTCTAGGCTGGGTAGAGACCTATCGTGACCCCACTTATCCCGACTGCCGCGCTGGATCGTCAGAAGACCCATCAACAGATTGAAGACCAGGCCCCGACACCGCACATCACCCCCCCCCCTTAGTTGTAACGACACTGCAGCGTTACTATCGAGTGTCGAGGATGAAACCTCATGTGCACTTCTGATGTTAACTCTGTAGAGTAGTTATTCGGTCGTGGTCATCGAGGGTGATTCCTCCTTCACCGCTTCCGATAACGACGCTGTCGTACAACACCTCAAGTGTGGACCCAGTGAGGGTGATTCCTCTAGTTCACCTTGACGGATACATCGAGTGGGAATTCAATGAGGGTGATACCTCGGATTCCCTGATGTTATGGACACACGGATACTTGGACTTTACAATGTTACTTGGAAGGCGGGTCGACCCTGAGGGGTACCCGCATGTGATGTGAAGGCGGGTTGCCAGTGTGGTGCCCGAGTGGTGAATACGAGGCGCGGCCGGGCATTCTTAACCCTTGCCGCAAGTCCTCGAGACGGGGCGACGGGGTCACATCTTTGTGAGTCTCTGCTCGTTACCCGCAAGCCCCTAGTCCTAGCGATTTGGATATTTGATCCGAGCAGGCCTCTGTCTGATAGCACTAACCATCACGTGGCATAGTATGGGCGTTCTGCATCGTATGCATCAGCCGAAAGCTCTGTCAGACGTCCATTCAGCACTGCGGCCGGGCTGGGCCGGCCCATCCTGAGGGGTGGTACCGTGATTCGCTCTGCTCGCAACGACCCGGAGTGCACAGGGCGATGGCCCATGACCCCTGAGCGCTTAGGATATAGACCGACGGGGACCTCTCTGCTGAGCTGTAGGTAGGGTTCGATGTGTTCTTGGCCGAGGCCGGGCATGACCCAGGAAAGTGTGTCCGGCCGAAGTTAATCGAGCGTGTTGGGTAAGTTGGTGCACCCCGGCAGGAAGAACACTTCTATCGATAGCCGGTCCTACGGTAAAGGACACTCGGAGTTGTATCCTGATTGATACAATTTAGAACTGGATACCTGTGATAGACCTGTATATATGGCTCTGGGATTGCTTCTCGCAGGGAGTCGAGAAGGGATCTCAGGCCGAGGTTGATGACTGTATGCTCTGGGATTGCTTTCGCAGGGAGTCGAGAAAGGATCTCTGGTGAGGTTGATATTATTACTGCTACATTATATGGTATTGTTCTACTCTCTTCTACTGCTGCAAGACCGCTAAGATGCTAGTCTTCGATAGGACTAGGCCTTCTCTCATTCTGGCATTTCTGCAGCCCAGTCCACATATACACCCCCCCTTGATAATGTTGCATATGTAGTGTAGATCCTTGCTTGCTGAGTACTTCTGAGTACTCACGGTTGCTTTGTTTTCCTTTTTCTCCCCATATCAGTTTGAGTGACCAGAGGACGGAGCCCCCTGAGACAGATGCCCCGACGATCGCTACTTACTACTACCCAAAGGATGGATACTACTACGAGTTGACTGACGACCAGGAGTAGGATCGGGGGTCCCAGGCAGGAGGCCTTCGCCTTTCGATCGTAGTGTTTTATTTTGCCCCGCCTTTCTAAAGGCCTTTCTATTTCTATTTCATATCTGTACTCAGATATCTGATGCTTCCGCTGACGCTTGTTCGCAAGCTTATGTTTCGAGCCCGAGGCCCCTGGCTTGTAATATAAAGCTTGTATGACTTTATTTATGTTTTGAGTTGTGTTGTGATATCTTCCCGTGAGTCCTTAGGCTTGATCGTGTGCATTTGCGTGATGATTAGTGCACGATCGGGCCGGGGGCGTCACAAAAGCCATAAATATGCATCAATTTGACTTACGATTTTGGCCAAGCTGGGTTGCCTGGCTCCTGTGCTTATCCCTACGTTCCCGATTGTTCGGCTAGACGGTAAAGGGAGCACCTCTGTGATTGTTACTACCGGGTCATCCGAGTTAGTACCTCAGACTGGGTGAAGCCGAAAGCTAGCCATCTTAAAGGATATAATTGGTCGGCAACAACGGAAGTGAAAATTTAGGTTCACTAAAACCACACAAGAGTTCGGGAACTTCCCAACTAAATCCTCAATATTTTTCTCCCACATTGATAGGAGGTGAGGTTTCATGATCATGATCAGCATGACAACCCAAAGAAAGGAACGATAGCGGACTATTTTCTTTGGAAGATGTTTCTTACGTTAAAAAGTATATAACATATCTCTCCGTGTACTTTGTTTAAAAACCATATGGCCGGATTGCCTCGTTTGCCATAAATCTTTGCCCTATAAGGCTTTATAAAGTGGACAAACACTCCCCGGCTACTGGCCGAGGAGGTTAAGCCGATGGTCGGTCAACAAAGTTTTGTACAATGCGGATCCGAGCATTAATGATGTAGAGTACTTGGATACATAGAATCATTACACATAATTTGTGATTTTACTCCGGATATCGATCCTTAATTTGGCACACCGTGCCCACATTAAGGCTCGGGTGCTACTGGTCTTCGGGCTTATCATTTACAAATATTAAAGGGCGCATTGATCCCCTGATCTGGTGTTGCCACCCGACCAGTGGCTCGGGGGCTACTGCATGCCTATTCAATGCAGAAAATTCAAAGTGCTCAGTGTCGGCTTACCGAGATATGGGAAAACGTGTCTTCGGACAACAATAGGTACCATCTAGGACCTATCCGGCATCAAGCTAATAGTTACGGCGACTTCTCAAGACCCTCTCTCAAGGGCCCTCCGCCGATCACTATCTTCCCTAATATATCACTGCGTTTCTATTCCTACGTATGCTGCCGAGCTAGGAGTTGATCCTCAGGCCGATTTCATGAATCGACCTGAGTCTCAGGGGCTACTGGGATCAGCAGTTTCATGTTTTCCTTCAGGTGCATTCCGGATTTTAGACCGACACACACCCTGAAGGCTACTGGCTATTATCTCGGCAGGAAAAAATTTCCCCAATAAAAAAATACATCCGCTAAAAATCAGCCCAAGCCTGAGGTGGTGCATCACTTCGAAAGCAGTCTGGCATATAGCTCGGATGCAAGTGGCTGGCTTCGTAAAGGGCATTTCCAGCATTTAGCTCGGCTAACTCCTTCGACTTTTTTTCGAGCCAAGGTGATCTATGACACCTCGGATACAGTCCGGCGTTGGAGCTCGGATACAGTTCAGCGTTGGAGCTTGATGCAGTCCGGCGTTGGAGCTCGGCTGCAAAAAGACACTTAGATGCAGTCCGGCATGGAGCTCGGACAAAAGAGGACACCGCTGCACGGGGAACATTTCAAACCCGAGGTGTGGCATAAAAAAACAACAAGGCATTGATAAAGGCCGAAGACTTAAAGGGCTCCTCGGATGCCCGACGTGTAAACTCTTCGGATTTAGCTCGGTATTCCTAAAGATCGAAGATGGGAAGATTTGTTGAACCAGTTTTCAAGAACGACAACCGAAGATGAAGAATAGTTCGGAATATCGAGGAGCGTCCCCAACTTGAAGACCGGTTCAGGGGGCTACTGATGTGTCCTGGACTAGGCGGTACTCACCTCGTCGTCTCCGACCTATGGGTCGGGCCGAGGACCCCCATGGCGGTTCACTGATGGGCCACTTCGGGTAGCCCATGCCGCATACAAGGAAGATTCCACAAGACTTTGTGATCAAGATAAGGAATCCTCTCCATCGACGTATTCAACTAGGACTCTCGTTATCCTAGGCCTCCGGTACATTATATAAGCCGAGGCCAGGCTAGTCATATGATCAACTAATATTCATTATGACATTCATCATCATACCCTAGGGTTTAGACCACAATACACGATCTCGGGGTAGATCAACTATGTACTCGATACTCCATCAATATAAACAGAGCAGGACGTAGGGTTTTACCTCCATTAAGAGGGCCCGAACCTGGGTAAAACATCGTCTCCTTCGTCTCCTGTTACCCATCGATCCAAGATCCACAGCTCGGGACCCCTACCCCGAGGTCTGTCGGTTTTGACACCGACAGACACAATAACGGGACTTACCATCTACTATCAGCTATGGGATAGATTACCTGCTTCAAGAAGCTTTAAAATTTCATTCTTACCACTTCTTTCATTTTAGGATTCAACCGACGTTAGTGATCAACAACAGGTTTAGCATCAGGTTCCATATTAATCTTGTGCTGACATAGAGTGGGACTAATGCCCTTAAGATCATCAAGAGTATATCCAATAGCAGCTCGGTGCTTCTTCAGAATTTTCAATAATCTTTCTTCTTCTCATGTTCTGAAAGGTTAGCACTAATAATAACAGGATATATCTTCTTTCATCAAGATAAGCATATTTGAAAGTATCAGGCAATTGTTTCAACTCAAACACAAGATCGCCTTTAGGTGGAGGAGACCTCCTAGAGTTTCAATTGGCAAATTTTGCTTATGCAGAGGTTGTTGTTCAACGAAAATGTTATCTATTTCATTTCTTTCATGCATGCATATCATTTTCATGGTCTAAAATATTGTTCTATGCATCTGTAGGAGGCACGGCAATAGAAGCAAGACCAATTATTTCATCTCTATTAGGAAATTCTTTCTATTGATGTTTTCTACTGAACTTAGAAAAATTGAACTCATGAGACTCATTACCAAAGCTAACACCGACTATTTGTTTATGACAATCTATTTGAGCATTACGGTGTTCAAGAAAGGTCTACCAAAGATAATGGGACAAAAGTCATCTTAGGGGGAACCAAGAACTAAGAAATCAGTAGGGTATTTTGTTTTCCCACACAAGACTTCAACATCTCTAACAACTCCAAGTGGTGTGATGGTGTCTCTATTAGCAAGTTTAATAGTAACATCAATGTCTTCATTTCAGCAGGTGCTATTTCATCCATAATTTCTTGGTATATGGTAAAAGGAATAGCACTTACGCTAGCACCTATATCACATAAACCATGATAACAATGATCTCCTTTTTGACTGAGACAACGGCATCCAACAACAGGTCTATTTTTATCTTTTCATCAGGTTTGGCAATTCTAGCAGCTTCATCACAGAAGTAAATAACATGCCCATCAATATTTTTTCCAAGAGATCTTTAACCATAGCAACTAGGTTCTACTTTAAGTTGTTCGGAAGGTTTAGGTGCTTAATATTCTTTTGCGAACCACAGTTGAAACCTTAGCATGTTCCTTTATCCTAACAGGGAAAGGGGGTTTCTCAATATAGTAGTAGGAACAACTGGGTCAACATTGTAAATAATAGTTTCATCTTTAGCTATTGTTGGTTCTTTAATTTCTTCTTAAATAGGGGGATAATATTTAAACCACTTCTCCTTAGGGAATCAACATGAGTAGCAAATGATTCACAGAAAGAGGCTACTATCTCAGAGTCAAGTCCATATTTGGTGCTAAACTTTTGAAAAGCATCGGTATTCATAAAAGATTTAACACAATCAAACTCAAGCTTAATACCTGACTCTTTACCTTCGTCGAGTTCCCAATCTTCAGAGTTGCGTTTAATTATTTCTAAAAATCCCACCTGAATTCAATAGTCTTCTTCATGAAAGAACCGGTACAAGAAGTATCGAGCATGGATCGATCATTATGAGAAAGCCGAGCATAAAAGTTCAGAATAATAATTTCTCTTGAGAGCTCATGATTGGCGCATGAATATAACATTGAATTAAGCCTCCCCCAAGCTAGAGCGATACTTTCTCCTTCACTAGGCCAAAAATTATATATTATTCTGATCAGGATGAACTAGATGCTAGGATAAAATTTTTGGTGAAATTCCAATTTCAAGCGATTCCAGCTCCAAGATCCAATATCATCGCATAGCCAATACCATGCCAATGCCTCTCCATACAAGATAAAGGGAAAAACTTCTTTTTTTTTAACTTCATCTCTGGGTAAACCTGCAAGCTTAAATAATCCACAAACTTCATCCACATATATCAAGTGCATATCAGGATGTTCGGTTCCATCTCCTGCATAAGGATAGCTAGCAGTTGTTCTATCATACCCGAAGGAATTTCATAACCAATATTTCAGTAGGTGCAGTAGCTTGAGGGGCAACTAATTATGCTTCCTTCGGTCGAGGTGAAGATACCCCCAACAAACCCCTCAAAGGATTGTTTTCCATAGTAGCAAGTGACAATAAATTTCAGCACGTAGTAATAATTTTCCTTACCAATTTCCACTTACCAAGAGCGCTTCACTCCCCGGCAACGGCGCCAGAAAAGAGTCTTGATGACCCACAAGTATAGGGGATCAATTGTAGTCCTTTTGATAAGTAAGAGTGTCGAACCCAACGAGGAGCAGAAGGAAATGACAAGTGGTTTTCAGCAAGGTATTTCTGCAAGCACTGAAATAGCGGTAACAATTTGTTTGATAGCAAGATAATTGTAACAAGTAACGAGTAGCAATAGTAACAATAAGTGCAGCAGGTAGACCATCCTTTTATGGCAAAGGACAGGCCAAAGTGGTTTCTTATAATAGGCAAAGCGTTCTTGAGGGCACACGGGAATTTCATCTAGTCACTTTCCACCATGCTAGCTTGATTCGTGTTCGATACTTTTGATAATTTGATATGTGGGTGGACGCGTTGCTTTGGTGCTGTTCTACTTGAACAAACCTCCTACTTATGATTAACCCCCTCGCAAGCTCCGCAACTACAAGAAAGTATTAAGATAAAAATCTAACCATAGCATTAGAGTTTGGATCCAAATCAGTCCCTTACGAAGTAGCGCATAAACTAGGGTTTAAGCTTCTGTCACTCTAGCAACCCATCATCTAATAACTACCCACAATGCATTCCCTTAGGCCCAAATATGGTGAAGTGTCATATAGTCTACGTTCACATGACACCACTAAGGGAATCACAACATACATATCATCAAAATATCAAACACAATATCAAGTCACATGATTACTTGCCACAAGATTTCTCCCGTTGCCCCAAGAACTAAAGTACTACTCACAAATGATAAACATGCTCAAGATCAGAGGGGTATTAATAGCATAATGGATCTGAACATTTTGTCTCCCACCAAATAATGATATAGTAATCAACTACAAGATGTAATCACACTACTAGCCCTTCACAAGTACCAATCTAATGTTTCGTGCAAAGATTGAACACAAGGGATAAACTAGGGTTTGAGAGGAGATGGTGCTGTTGAAGATGTTGATGAAGATTGCCCTCCCAAAGATGAGAGGGTTGTTGGTGATGACAATGCCTCGATTTCCCCCTCCGGGAGGGAAGTTCCACCGGCGGAATCGCTCCACTGGAGGGCAAAAGTGCTCCTGCCCAATTTCCGCCTCGAGAGGGTGGCGCTTTGTCCCGAAAGTCCTCCCCTTATTTTTTTAGGTCAAAATGACTTATATACCAGAAGAGGGGCACCGGAGGTGGGCCGAGGAGGGCACAACCCACCAGGGCGCGCCTGGGGGCCTAGCGCGCCCAGGTGGGTTGTGCCCACCTGGTGGGCCCCCTCTGGTAGTTATTTTCTCCAATAAATCTCAAATATTCCTAAAAAATCCTCGTGAAGTTTTAGTTTATTTGAGTTATGCAGAATAGGTGACTTGACGTAGCTTTTCAGGTCCAGATTTCCAGCTGCCGGTATTCTCCCTCCTTGTGTAAACCTTGCATATTATGAGAAAAAGGCATTAGAAATACTCCAAAGCATTATTATACATAAGAACTTATAAATAGCAGTAGTAAAACATGATGCAAAATGGACGTACCAGCCACCACGCTCCTCCACCGCCCTGTTGCGGTCCCGCCAGGCAAGGCGCTTCGCATCCTCCGAGTCCAACCCCAGATCTGCCTCGGGCGAGCTGATGACCCCAAGTATAGGGATCGCAATAGTTTTCGAGGGTAGAGTATTCAAACGCAATTTATTGATTCGACACAAGGGGAGCCAAAGAATATTCATGAGTATTAGCCTGAGTTGTCAATTCAACCACACCTGGAAAGACTTATTATCTTAGCAAAGTATTTAGTAGCAAAGCAGTATAATAGTACGTGACAGTGGCAATAGTAGGTTTTGTAGTGATTGTAACGCACAGTACCAAGATTAACAAAGCAAAGATCAATATGAAACGAACTCGTAGGCAATGGATCGGTGATGATATATGTCGGATGATATTCATCATGTAGCAATTATAACCTAGGGTGACACAGAACTAGCTCCAATTCATTAATATAATGTAGGCATGTATTCCGTATATAGTCATGCGTGCTTATGGAAAAGAACTTGCATGACATCTTTTGTCCTACCCTCCTATGGCAGCGGGGTCCTAATGGAAACTAAGGAATATAAGGCCTCCCTTTAATAGAAACTAGAACAAAGCATTAGCACTTAGTGAATAAATGAACTCCTCAAACTACGCAATCACCGGAAAGATCCCATTATTGTCACCTTGGGGTATGCGGATCATAAACCATGTAGGTTGTCTACAACTTGCAAGATCGGATCAAGACCACATATTATTCATGGACATAAAGGTTAAAATCTGAATTCATGGCACTCGGGCCCTAGTGACAAGCATTAAGCATAGCAAAGTCATAGCAACATCAATCTCAGAACATAGTGGACACTAGGGATCAAACCCTAACAAAACTAACTTGATTACATGGATAAATCTCATCCAACCCATCACCGTCCCACAGCCTATGATGGAATTACTCACGCACGGCGATGGGAATCATGAAATTGGAGGAAAGTTGATGATGACGATGGCGACGGATTCCACTCTCCGGAGCCCCGAGCGGGCTCCAGATCAGCCCTCCCATGAGATCAGGAGGGTGCAGCGCTCCGTATCGTAAAACGCGATGATTCTTCTCTTTTTTTTTCTCCCGAAAGGTGAATATATAGCGTTGGAGTTTAGGTTCAGGGACCTCCACGGGGGGCCGCAAGCCCAGGGCGCGCCCCCAGGGCTTGGGGCCTCTGGGTGGCCCCCTCTGGTTAATTCTTGCGCCAATATTTTTTATATATTCCCCAAAAATTCTTCGTAATTTTCAGGTCAATCTGAGAACTTTGATTTCTGCACAAAATAACACCACGGCAATTCTGCTGAAAACACGTCAGTCCGGTTAATTCCATTCAATCATGCAAATTAGAGTCCAAAACAAGGGCAAAAGAGTTTGGAAAAGTAGATACGATGGAGACGTATCAGAGTCCTCCACCCAGTCGATGCGCTGCTCTGGGTCTTTTGAAAGACAACAATCTGGCAGATGTCGCCGCCGTGGCCGCCAGCGCCACTCCAGAGGCAACCTGCAGGTCGCAGGGCCGACATGAGAAGAATGAAGCAAATAGAAGTTCAGCCACACTTACCCAATCGCCGTCAGGACGACTCGTCTCGGTGGTGCGGTTGAGGCGTTCTGCGCCCTCTCTTGGCGGCCGCTTGGCGCGCCCTGCCGGCCCCTCGGCCACGCGTTTCTCTGCACCGACTTCGCGGCCACGGCTCTTCCCATGTGGCCGGCTCGCGGGAGGGCCCGGTGAAGGAATATGCCCTAAAGGCAATAATAAAGTTGTTATTTTATATTTTCCTTATATCATGATAAATGTTATTATTCATGCAGAATTGTATTAACCGAAACTTGATACATGTGGGATACATAGACAAAACACACGTGTCCCTTAGTAGAGCCTCTACTAGACTAGCTCGTTAATCAAGATGGTTAGTTTCCTAACCATAGACATGTGTTGTCATTTGATGAACGGGATCACATCATTACGAGAATGATGTGATGGACAGACCCATCTGTTAGCATAGCATATTGATCGTTCAGTTTTATTGCTATTGCTTTTTCATGTCAATACATTTCCTTCGCCTATGAGATTATAGCCCTCCCGATACCAGAGGAATGCCTTGTGTTGCTATCAATCAACGTCCAACATACTGGGTTATATAAAGATGCTCTACAGGTACTCCAAGGTGTTTGTTGGTTGGCATAGATCGAGATTAGGATTTGTCACTCTGAGTATCGAGAGGTATCTCTGGGCCCTCTCGTAATGCACATCATAAAGCAAGCCTTGCACAAGCAAGTGACTATGAGTTAGTTACAAGATGATGTTTACAGAATGAGTAAAGAGACTTGCCGGTAACAAGATTGAACTAGTATGTGGATCCCGACGATCGAATCTCGGGCAGTAACATACCGATGGACAAAGGATAACGTATGTTGTCATTACGGTTCGACCGATAAAGATCTTCGTAAATATGTAGGAACCAATATGAGCATCCAGGTTCCACTGTTGGTTATTAACCAAGAGGTGTCTCGGTCATGTCTACATAGTTTCTCGAACCTCAGGGTCCGCACGCTTAACGTTCGATGACGATTTTGTATTATATGAGTTATGTGATTGGTGACCGAATGTTGTTCGGATCCCTGATGAGATCATGGACATTACAAGAGTCTTGAAATGGTCGAGAGGTAAAGATTGATATATAGGATGATAGTATTTCGACACCGGAAGTGTTTCGGGATGTATCGGGTACATATCGGAGTACCGGGGGGGTTTACCGGAACCCCCGGGGAAGATATGGGCCTTAGTGAGGGAACACCCCCCACAAGGGTGGTGCGCCCCCCCTCCCTTATGGTAGGAGGCCGAATAGGAGAAGGGTGGGGTTCGGCCCCCCTTTCCTTCCTCCTTCCTCTTCCCTCTTTTCCCCCTCCGGTAAAAGGAAAGGGGAGGCCGATTGGACTGGGGCCCAAGTAGGATTCCTCCTACTTGGCACGCCCTAGCTGCCTCTCTCCCCCTCCTACTTTATATACATGGGGAGGGGGCGCCTAGAACACACATCAAACATTGTTAGCCGTGTGGCGGCCCCCCCTCCACGTTTACCCTCCGGTCATATTCTCGTAGTGCTTCGGCGAAGCCCTGCACGGAACACATCACCATCACCGCACCACGGCATCGTGCTGACGGAACTCATCTACTTCCTCGACACCTTGCTGGATCAAGAGGGCGAGGAACGTCATCGGGTTGAACATGTGCAGAACTCATAGGTACCGTACATTCGGTGCTTGGACGGTCGGAACGAAAAGAATTTCGACTACATCAACCGCGTTGTCTATACGCTTTTGCTTTCAGTCTACGAGGGTACGTGGACCACTCTCCCCCTCTTGTTGCTATGCATCTCCTAGGTAATCTTGCGTGTGCATAGGAAATTTTTTGAAATTGCATGCTACGTTTCCCAACAGTGGCATCCGAGCCAGGTCTGTGCGTAGATGATATGCCACGAGTAGAACATAAAGAGTTGTGGGCAGTGATAGTCATACTGCTTACTACAACGTCTTATTTGATTCGGCGGTATTGTTGGATAAGCGGCTCGGACCAACCTTACATGACACACTTCATAGAGACCGGTTCCACCGACAGCAATGCAACTAGTTTGCATAAAGGTGGCTGGCGGGTGTCTGTTTCTCCAACTTTAGTTGAATCAAATTTGACTGCGCCAGCCCTTGTTGAAGGTTAAAACAGCAAACTTGACGAAACAACCGTTGGGTTTTGATGCATAGGTAAGAACAGTTCTTGCTAGAAGCCCGTAGCAGCCACGTAAACTTGCAACAACAAGTAGAGGAGACGTCTAACTTGTTTTTGCAGGGCATGTTGTGATGTGATATGGTCAGACATGATGTGATATAAATTGTTGTATGAGATGATCGATGTTTTGTAAAAGTTATCGGCAACTGGCAGGAGCCTTATGGTGTCCGCTTTATTGTATGAAATGCAAATACCATAATTGCTTCACTTTATCACTATGCGTTAGCGATAGTTTTGAAGCATAGTTGGCGAGACGACACAACGCTACGATGGAGTCAAGGTGTCAAGCCGGTGATGATGGAGATCATGACGGTGCTTTGGAGATGGAGATCTAAGGCACAAGATGATGATTGCCATATCATGTCACATATTTTGATGCATATGATGTTTTATCTTTTATGCATCTTATTTGCTTAGTACGGCGGTAGCATTATAAGATGATCCTTACAAATTTTCAAGGTATAAGTGTTTCTCCCTGAGTATGTCACCGTTGCGACAGTTCGTCGTGCTAAGACACCACGTGATTATCGGTGTGATAAGCTCTACGTTCACATACAACGGTGCAAGACAGTTTTTGCACACGCGGAATACTCGGGTTAAACTTGACGAGCCTAGCATGTACAGACATGGCCTCGGAACACTGGAGAGCGAAAGGTCGAACGTGAATCATATAGTAGTATGTCAACATAGAGATGTTCACCATTGATGACTACTCCATCTCACGTGATGATCGGACATGGTTTAGTTAATTTGGATCACGTATCATTTAGATGACTGAGGGATGTCAATCTAAGTGGGAGTTCTTAAGTAATGATTAATGAACTTAATTTATCATGAACTTAATCTGGTAGTTTTTTACATATCTATGTTGTAGATCAATGGCCCGTCTACCGTTCCTTGATTTTAATGCGTTCCTAGGAAAGCTAAGTTGATGGTAGCAACTACATGGACTGGGTCCTAACTTGAGGTTATCCTCATTGCTGCACAGAAGAATTATGTCCTTGATGCACCGCTAGGTTGAAAGGCCTGCTGCAGGAGCAGATGCTAATGTTATGAATGTCTGGCAAGCTCGATATATGAGACTACTCGATAGTTCAGTGTGCCATGCTTTACGGCTTAGAATCGGGACTTCAATCGTTTTGAACGTCATGGCACCATATGAGATGTTCCAAGAGTTGAAGTTAATATTTCAAACAAATGCCCGAGTTGAGAGATATGAAATCTCCAACAGTTCATGGCTGCAGATGGGAGAATATTAAGTCAGTGCACATACTCAAAACGTCTGGGTATTACAATCATCATGACTGAGCTGGGAGTTAATCTTCCATTGATTGTGTCATTGACAGAGTTCTCCAATCACTGCCACCAGCTACAAAAGCTTCATGTGAACTATAATATGCAAGGGATGAAGAGACAATTCCCGAGCTCTTCACACATGCTCAAGCGGCGGAGGTAGAAATCAAGAAGGAGCATCAAGTGTTGATGGTAACAAGACCACTAGTACCAATAAAAGGGCAAAGGAAAGAACGGGAACTTCAAGAGAATGGCAAGCAAGTTGCCACTCCCGGGAAGAACCCAAGTCTGACCTAAGCTTGAAACTGAGTGCTTCTCACTGCAAAGGGACTGGTCACTAGAAGTGGAACTGCCACAAGTATTTGGCGGATAAGAAGGATGGCAAAGTGAACAAAGGTATTTTTATATACATGTTTATTGATGTGTACCTTACTAATGCTCGTAGTAGCGCCAAGGTATTTGATACTGGTTCGGTTTGCTCATAGTTGTAACTCGGAAGGGGCTAGTTAAACAAGAAGATGGCTAAGGACGAGGTGATGATGCGCGTCGGAAATGGTTCCAAGGTCGATGGATTGCCGTCGGCACGCTACCTCTACACTACTCGGATTAGTTTTAGACCTGAATAATTGTTATTGGTGCCAGCGTTGAGCGAAGACATATCTTGGATCTTGTTTAGTGCGAGATGTTTATCTTTAAATCAGAGAAATATGGTTGTTCTATTTATATGAGTAATATCTTTTATGGTCATGCACCCTTGAAAAGTGGTCTGTTCTTGTTGAATCTCGTTGTGGTGATACACATATTCATAATATGGATGCCAAAAGATGCAATGTTGGTAATGATAGTGCAACATATTGTGGCACTGTCGTTTAGGTCATATTGGTGTAAAGCGCATGAGAAACTCCATGCGGATGGACTTTTGGAATCACTGATATGAACATTTGATGCTTGCAAACCATGCCTCATGGGCAAGATGACTAACACTCCGTTCTCCGGAACAATGGAGCGAGCCACTGACTTATTGGAAATAATACATACCGATGTATGCGGTCCATAGTGTTGAAGCTCGCGGCGGGTATCGTTATTTTCTGACCTTCACAGATGATTTGAGCAGATATGGGTATATCTACTTGATGAAACACAATTCTGAAACATTTGAAAAGTTCAAAGAATTTCAGAGTGAAGTAGAGAATCATCGTAAAAAGAAAATAAAGTTTCTACGATCTGATCGCGGAAGGCGAATTTGAGTTACGAGTTTGGCCTTCATTTAAAACATTGTGAATAGTTTCACAACTCACGCCACCTGGAACACAACAGCGTATGGTGTGTCCGAACGTCGTAACCACACTTTATTAGATATGTGCGATCTATGATGTCTCTTACCGATTTACCACTATCGTTTTGGGGTTATGCATTAGAGACAGCTTCATTCACGTTAAATAGGGCACCATCTAAATCCGTTTCAAACGACACCATATGACTGTGGTTTGGCAGAAAACCTAAGCTGTCGTTTCTTAAAGTTTGGGGTTGCGATGTCTATGTGAAAAAGCTTCAGTCTGATAAGCTCGACCCAAATCAGAGAAGTGCGCCTTCATAGGATACCCAAAAGAAACTGTTGGTTACACCTTCTATCACAGATCCGAAGGCAAGATCTTTGTTGCTAAGAATGGATCCTTTCTAGAGAAGGAGTTTCTCCTCAAAAGAATGAGTGGGAGGAAAGTAGAACTTGATGAGGTAATTGTACCTCTCTTCAATTTGGAAAGTAGCTCATCAGAGAAATCTGTTCCCGTGATGCCTACACCAACTAGAGAGGAAGCTAATGATGAGATCATGAAACTTTAGATCAAGTTGCTACTGAACCTCGTAGATCAACTAGAGTAGATCCGCACCAGAGTGGTACGGTAATCCTGTTTTGGAAGTCATGTTCCTAGACATGGCAAACCCTAACTATGAGAAGCGATTGACCAGATTCCGAAAATGGCTTGAGGCCATGAAATCCGAGATAGATCCATGTATGAGAACAGTATGGACTTTCGTTTATTGTGCCCGATGATCGGTGACCCATAGAGAATAAATGGATCTTCAAGAAGAAGACTGACGCGTGATGATAATGTTACTGTCTACAAAGCTTGACTTGTCGCAAAAGGTTTTCGCCAAGTTCAAGGAGTTGACTACGATGAGACTTTCTCACCCGTAGCGATGCTTAAGTCTGTCCGAATCATGTTAGCAATTGCCCGCATTTTATGATTATGAAATCTGGCAAATGGATGTAAAACTGCATCCTTAATGATTTTCTTAAGAAATTGTATAGATGCAACCTGAAGGTTTTGTCGATCCTAAAGGTGCTAAAAGGTGTGCAAGCTCCAGCGATCCATTTATGGACTGGTGCAAGCATCTCGGAGTTCGAATATACGCTTTGATGAGTGATCAAGCATTGGTTGTATACAGACTTTTGGAGAAGCCTGTATTTACAAGAAGTGAGTGGGAGCTCTATAGCATTCTAATATTATAAGTGGATGACATATTGTTGATTGGAAATGATATGAATTTCTGGATAGCATAAAAGGATACTTGAATAAAGTTTTTCAATGAAGACCTCGGTGAAGCTGCTATATATTGGGCATCAAGATCTATAGAGATAGATCAAGACGCTTAATTGGACTTCCACAAGCACATACCTTGATAAAGTTTTGAAGAAGTTCAAAATGGATCAGTCATGAAAGGGTTTCTTGCCTGTGTTACAGGTGTGAAGTTGAGTCAGACTCAATGCCCGACCACTCAGAGAATGAGAGAAAAATGAAAGTCACTTCCCTATGCCTCAGCCATAGGTTCTATCATGTATGCTAGTTGTGTACCAACCTGATGTGTGCCTTGTCTAAATCTAGCAGGAGGTACCAAATAATCCAGTGGATCACTGGACAGCGGTCAGAACATCCTGAAATACCAGAAAGGACTAAGGATATGTTTCTCATTTATGGAGGTGACAAAGAGCTCGTCGTAAATGGTTACGTCGATGTATCTTTGACACGATCCGGATGACTCTAAGTCACAACTGGATACATGTTTTTTTATTGAATGGGGAGCGTCAGTTGGTGCAGTTCCAAGCAAAGCTCGTGGCGGGATCTACATGTGAAGCGGAGATAACATAGCTGCTTCGAACAGCATGAAGGAGTCTGGATGAAGGAGTTCATATCCGATTTAGGTGTAATACTAGTGCATCGGGTCCACTGAAAATCTTCTGTGACAATACTGGAGCAATTGCCTTAGCGAAGGAATCCAGATTTCACAAAAGAACCAAACACATCAAGAGACGCTTCAAACTCCATCCGTGATCTAGTCAAGGAGGGAGACATGTAGATTTGCAAAATACATACGGATCTGAATGTGGCAGATCCGTTGACTAAGCTCTTCCACGAGCAAAACATGATCAGCACCAAGACTCCATGGGTGTTAGAATCATTACATGTCATTAGATTATTGACTCTAGTGCAGTGGGATAAAAGACTCAGAATACCAGTGTTCTAAACATTTTTCTTAGTGGCTAAGAAATATGCCCTAGAGGCAATAATAAAGTTGTTATTTATATTTCCCTTATCATGATAAATTTTATTATCATGCTAGAATTGTATTAACCGGAAACTTGATACATGTGTGGATACATAGACAAAAACACCGTGTCCTAGTAAGCCTCTACTAGACTAGCTCATTAATCAAAGATGGTTAAGTTTCCTAACCATAGACATGTGTTGTCATTTGATGAATGGGATCACTCATTAGGAGAATGATGTATGGATAAGACCCATCCGTTAGCATAGCATATGATCATTCAGTTTTATTCTATTGCTTTCTTCATGTCAAATACATATTCCTTCGACTATGAGATTATGCAACTCCCGGATATCGGAGGAATGCCTTGTGTTGCTATCAAACGTCCAAATGTAACACTGGTGATTATAAAGATGCTCTACAGGTATCTCCGAAGGTGTTGTTGGGTTGGCATAGACAGATTAGGATTTGTCACTCTGAGTTCAGAGAGGTATCTCTGGGCCCTCTCGTAATGCACATCATAAGAAGCCTTGCAAGCAAAGTTACTAATGAGTTAGTTACAGGATGATGTATTACGTAACGAGTAAAGAGACTTGCCGGTAACGAGATTGAACTAAGTATGTGGAATATCGACGATCGAATCTCGGGCAAGTAAAACTACCGACGACAAAGGGAATAAAGTATATTTGTCATTACGGTTCGACCGATAAAGATCTTCGTAGAATATGTAGGACCAATATGAGCATCCATGT